>CALZFC010000127.1:260000-322500 GCA_945643635.1 Allodiplogaster sudhausi
ACATTCTCGCGTGTCTACTGCCGACGGAAATCCGCCGCGTCTACAACAAGATCGATAGAGGCATCCTGGGAGGAGGCCAGCTGATCCCGGTGATAGAAGCGCTTATCCAAGCGCTGAAGGAACCGGAATTCACAACGGTGGCAAGGTCAAAGCTATCAACCCTCCGCCAAGGAACAGCTACTGTGGAGGACTTCGCCAGACAGGTGAACCGTCTCATCGACGATGCCTACCCAACTCAACGCACGCGGGAAAACGACGAAATGAAGAAAAGCCAACTCGTCAACGGCCTTAGAAATAACATCAAAAAAGGCGTCCTACGAGCGAATCCTTCATCCTTCACTGAAGCAATCCAAGCAGCAAAGTTTGAAGAAGCCATCGCGGAACTAGACGACGACTTGGTACAGCGAATCAACAATCTTCAACTCTCGCACAGGGAGCCGCAAGAGCCTGCCCCCGAGGTCAACTTTATGAGGCAATTCCAGCGCTCATACCCAGACCATCGTGGCGGACACTATGGCTCTAGCTCCTGGTCAGGCAACTACAATGCCAGACGAGGATTTCGAAGTGCTCCACCGTTCCGCGGACGAGGCCAATACAGAGGAAGACCAGGTGAATACAATGACAGATCCCGAGATCGAGACAGATACAACAACCAGTCAGACAGATACCAGCATGACAATCCCCGATCTCGCTCACGATCGCAGCCAAGACAGGACAATTGGCGAGGTGGAAGAGGACGTGGAGGCCGCGGGCCTCGAGCCGTCCACTTCATAACAATCATGGCAATGCTGATCGGTTTTCTGGCACCATTCACCATCGCAGAACAATTTCACGGCTTGCGCATCTGCCACAGGCGGGCTGCTGGTTCGTATGACCACAGAGCAGCCCTGTGAAGCAACCGAAAACGAACGTATACTGGAAACTACCGTCAGTCTCTTCACTCAGAACCGTACCCTCTCCGACGCCAGAGCAACCCTTTGCCTTATCCGAGAATTCCAGGTATGTTCGACGTCTGCCTTCTTCATCTATAAGGTAGAGTCGAACATGACCAAGATCAGAACCGCCACGTACGCTGAATGTGTGAACGCCAGGAGAACATTCCAGTGGAAAAACAAGGCACTCAGACGAATTTCTCAAGATGTGGCAGCCACAGACAGGCCCCCAGCACCTTCGAACAAGTTCTGGGGTGAAACATGCATTACCGACGAAGTCTTCTACCTAGAAGACGCCCCGATCACGGTGATTCAAGAGGAACAGATCTTGACGCCATTGATGCTGAACACAAAGGATTGCACTGTCCAAGACGGATTCTGCAAAGGAGATAACCACATCATCATTTGGTCTCCAGAAGAACTCAAAACGGAGCCGTGTAGCCACATACCACTGATTACCACACGAGCACTGGTGGGAAAAACTCGTATCCTGGTCGACACCGTACATATTTCACTGACTTTGGACCCGAAGAAACAGGAAAAACGTGAATGCTTCAAACACCTGCCTCACCTCACCACAACCGGGGTGATCGTCACTTTTCCCGAACTGCACCCAGAAATAAACATTTCCGAGTACTTCGACGCTAGCGAAGAAGCGGCAGAGCAAATGCTTCTTCGACCCAGACGCGCAATCAGCGACGACATCTTCCACAGAAGTATTCTGCGCGAACTCGGACTGCCGGCAAGACAGTCGCAACAGCAGACCAGAACGTGGACGCAGCCAACAGCGCCTCCAGCAAAACCAATAGAGCCAACTACAACTATGGCAGCCCCGACAACTACATGGATACCTCCAATCGCCCATAAAACGAGCGAAGCCACTACAAAGACGCCGACCACAACCGGTGTAAGAGAGAGGCTGATCCCTCCTCTCTCTTTTCCCTCTCTCTCTGCATTCCTTTCACTTCTTCCCAGACCCTTTCCCTTATTCCCCCGTTTTAGACTATTATAGTTTGTGTTGCTTGTATAGTTCTTCTAGGCCCTTTGTTTATAGTGTTGTCGCCTTACTCCGTATTCTACTGTAAATGCTCATGTGTTCTTTATAGTGTAGGTATAGTACGCTCGTATAGTGGTGCTTTGGACTAGAGGTGTGAGTGCCCCTGGGGTAGATACCACGGCCCTTTCGCCCTTCTGCTCGAGTAGGTTGGGGTGAGCCGGTTGGCTAGCTAGTGTTGCGGCAGGGGCCGGTGCTCAGAGGTGAGCGAGGCGAGTGGAGTGGAGGCCGCGTGGTCAGCGGCAGGAGGGGACTCGTCTGTAGCGGCGAGAAGGGCGTCAAGAGGGACGACAGCGACAGTGGCAGCTTCATCGAGGATCGAGTGGATGTGAGTGCTTGGGGGGGTTGTATTGACTTGCTCTGTGTTTATTTCTTGTTCATTCCATTCTTTTCTTTTCTCTTAAGTAATAAACTTGCTATTTATTACTCTCCTCGCTTTCTTCACATTCTAAAGTGGGTTAAAAGGGATTTAAGAGGGCCAGGTCGAGTTGTAAGGTAGCGTCGATCCAGCCAGCTTGTCAAGAACCCAGGGGCTCCCCTGGGCACACCGGAACGCCGTCTACAGCAACGACTACAGCTACAACAACAACCACATCGACAACTGCAAGGCCCACGACTACAGAAGTGCCGTCTACAACAACAACTACATCGACAACTGCAAGGCCCACAACTACAGAAGTACCATCTACAACGACAACTACTTCGACAACTGCCAAGCCCACCACTACAGAAATACCGTTCACAACGACAACTACAATGAAGCCTGTCCCAACAACTGAGCCTCCCATGATAATAATAACGCGTAAACCGACAACATCAACCGAGATGCCAACCACTACAAGCACGCTGGAGACAACAGAAATGCCGAATACCACCTCGGCAACGACAACGACAACTCAGAAGCCGAGCGTGCCAAATAAATCGTCCCCGACAACCGAATTGCTCTCACCAACAAAACAGGCACCGACAACAACACAGGAACCAGTCACGATTCTTACACCAACAACGACGGAAAAGCCAAGTACGACGACGGAGCCGGATACGACTACGCCGAATTCCCTCGTGGAAACGACATCGTCAGCAAAACCGGATGAGACCGCTCTCACCCTCACCAACAAAAAGGAGGAAATGCCAGAAAACACACCGTTCCCCTATAGAGTACTCCCGCCATTGCCACTGACGGCACCAGCGCCAACGCCTACAGGAATTGTGAGTCCATCACGGCAACAAGCCCAACCGAATCCTGAAAGAGCATTTGTACTCCCTCGAGAAACAACCAGAACCGAACCAATGCCTGCCCTCACCGCACTGCAGACCCACCATGCATACGACCAGCTACCAATCAAGCTGAAGGCGCAGATTACAAATGAAACACTCCAAGCAGAAGTCAACTACATGCAACAGACGTACGACCACCAAGAAAACACGCGAAGGAATTACACCCATTCAGGGGTAAACATGAAGGTCAACTTTGCTGCACAGCACATCCAAAGCGATATGCTGAAGAACTATCAGCAACTCTCCGCGTCAATCTGCGCAAATGAAAATATGGCAGTACGCACTTTCCGTGCCATCGCATGGATCGACGCTACAGTCGCCATCAGATCACTCATGAACCGAAGAGACATCATCGCCCGGTTCGTCGGCGAGGATATTCTGATAATCTCAAAGTGCAGAACAATCGAAGTGAACGAAGTAAAGCGCAGCAAGAATGTCAACGGAACCTGCTATGCACTCACACCAGTCAGAACCAGCGAGAACAGAACATTTTTCGCTATACCCGGGACCCGCGACGTCATCGAAAGTTCACCCACCATCTCATGCGAAAAGGTCACAGAAGACATCTGGCCTTTGAACGGAACATATGTGCACGGAGAGAAGGCAAAACCGGTCAACGTTACCCTTCTTCTAAATTTCCACTCGCACAACAAGCTGACGCTCACGGAAGTAGACATCACTAGTGGCGATATTTTCGACCACGCGAAGGGATCATCCTTCCCGCTGCAACTGGCCATCACGTATGGCTCCTTCCTGCTGTCAATGAGAACCCAGAGCTCGAGACTCATTCACGGAATCAGTGAATCAGAATTCACGGAACTAACAGGATCGAATGTACCGAAGTTCAACATCGATATTCCCAAAATATTCGAACACATCCGAGGATTCTGGGAAAACATAACCGATCACATAGTGACAATACTTATGAAATTGTCACTGCCATTGGCGCTCGTAATCATCATCATCCTTCTTTCGATCGCCATCAAATTCACAGTCCTGTCCTACATCATGAAACTCTTCCAAAGTGCACCAAGAGTGAAGGTCAACTTCGTACGCGGAGGACAACAGGACACAAGCGAGCCTGACGTTGAAATGCAAGAGATAAGAAGACCCACGTGCCCTCCACCATCGGCACCTTCAATTCCGGCAAGGAAACGATCAACTACACTCTCATACTCAGTGCCGTACCCAGAAGAAACAGTCTTCACATACTTGCACGTGAACAACGTGAATGCCGACACAGGTCGGAAACTACCACACATTCCGATCACCGTCTCTGACCGTGCTACGGTAGCACTTCTAGACACTGGCGCGAATGTGTCATACATTCGAGAATCCTTCGCACGGCAAGCTGGACTCAAAATGAAGCCAACGACTACTTCAGCAAAAACGGCGAACAATTCCAGCATCAAATTCGCCGGCGAATGTTCAGCCCAAATTCGCATAGGAAATAACATTGTGAACCACACGCTCCTTTTCTCTCCTGACAATGATTGTCCTGCAGCAGCACTCGTGGGATTCGACATTGTTCGAGTTCTCGCGAAACAAGACATTCTGACGACTTTCATGGAAAATGAAGCCATTATCGGCGACTCAAGAATTCCACTTCTCTCTTCACCTGATACAGTCTACAAACAGAAATCACAGCAAGTTTGTGCACTCAAGACACTCCGGGACTACTGCATTGAACCAAATGAAGAAAAAAACGTTTTCATCGCACTGCCTGAAAGCAGAATGTCACACGACGAAATAGCCATCTACAATATCAGCCGCCACGACGAAATCAAGCACCTCGAGTTCCAACCGTTCCTCTGCCAAAGCCCCCGCGAACTGACTCAAGTGATAGTCAAAAACATCAGCGACCGACCGGTAATGCTGAAACAAGGAGCTCAAATCGCTGCAGCAACGACAATTGAATCCTCCATCGCTGAATACATTCCACCAGAAGCCGATTGCGAAAGCCGTCTCCCGCAGGCACAACCGGACGACGACAAAAACCTGACCGAAATCGTACAAGTCGACTCCAAGCATCTGCAGCCGAAGGAAACAAAGAAACTTCGCGAATTGATTATGAAACACAGAGATGCTTTCCAATTGAATGAAAACCTGGGCCACTACCGAGGGCCCATCAAACATCACATCCAACTCAGAAGAGATGCAAGGCTCCCAGCTCCAGTGATTCGACACATCCCTATGGGAAAGCAAGAAGAGGTGGATCGCCAGGTCGAGATGTTGCTCAGACAAAACGTCATCCGCGAGAGCACATCAACGGTGCTCTCTGCTCCGGTCCTAACCCGCAAAAAGGACTCAACCTGGCGGTTCACGGTGGATTACCGCCCGATCAATGCAATCACGGAGCCAGAACCTATTGCCCTACCAACCACAGACGAACTGTTGCTCGAAACAGCCGGAGCAAAATATTTTACGACGCTTGATCTCGTCTCGGGGTTCTTTCAAATCGAACTCAGAGAAGAAGATCGACACCTGACCGCTTTCCGCACTCCATCGGGAATCTACGAATTCAACCGACTCCCAATGGGACTGTGCGGAGCTCCAGCAACTTTCCAACGGGCAATGCAACTCATCAGAAAGGAGACAGGGAACGTGATCTCCGTCTACCTCGATGACATCCTCATCGTGTCATCCACGTTCGAGGAGCATATGGAAAAGCTCGAGAAGGCACTGAAGGCCATCGAGAAATTTGGTCTGAAACTAAGCCCGCGCAAATGCAAATTCGCATCGCCATCAGTCCAATACTTGGGATTCGTCATCAACGCGAGCGGTCTCCAACCAAACCCGGACAAGATCACAGTCATTAAGGAATATCCAGCCCCGAAGAACCAGAAGGGCGTGCAGGTATTCCTGGGAATGGTCAACTACTTCAGACGTTTCATCCCGCAATACGCCGAAGTGATTGCGCCACTGACGCGCCTCACTGGAAACGTGCCGTTCAAATGGGAAAAGGAAGAGAACGACGCTTTTGAAATAGCCAAAACACTCATGACAACAGCTCCTGTACTAGCAAACCCAATGAGGGGTACGCCGTTCATTATTGAAACGGATGCAAGCGGCATCGCAATCGCCGCCGTACTCTTGTAAGAACAGGAAGGCCGTCTCCATCCACTCGCGTTCGCCAGCAGAAAACTGAAGGACGCCGAGCGCCGATACGTCGCTCTCGAAACGGAGGCCCTAGCAATCGTTTGGGCAATCAAGGCGTTTCGCCAGTACATCTACGGAACACCGACAAAAATCGTCACAGACCACCGACCGTTGGTGTCGCTACTAAAACGAAAAGACCTGGAAGGCCGTCTACTAAAATATCAGATGACCATCCAGGGCGAAGACATCAAGATCGAGTTTCGCGCGGGACGATTCAATTCAGTCCCCGACGCCCTCTCTCGATACTTGAAAGACGAAATCGCCGAGCCAAGAGAACGATCGCCAAGGAAACCAACCGAACAAAACGCCAAGCTAACGGAAGAAGACGCGTTGCACGTCAACGTAATCGAGCTCGACGAAATCAAGAAAGCACAACAGAACAGCTCATGGATGAATGAGCTCATCAAACGCATCGGAACGACACCGGATGCACGATTCATCATCGAGAACGACATACTCTACGAAGTCAGCGCCGATACAAAAGACACAGTCATCCTACTTCCGCGCGAGAGCAACATCATCGCGACCGTCATTGCTCATTTTCATGAGAAGACGTGTGCGCACGCAGGAACAAGACGCACAGCTGCCGCCATAAAACAACGATTCAAATGGCGCGGAATGGCAGCAGATATCGCGACATACATTCGCACCTGTGAAAGCTGCCAGAAACTCAAATCTCTGCCCAGAGACCACGGAATGGAACCACTCGGTTCATTCGACGTCCCGAGAGCGCCGATGGAAAGGGTACACCTCGATATAGCGGGCCCGCTACCAGAAACAGACCGAGGGTATCAATACATCGCGCTCTTCATCGACGCGTTCTCCAAATTCACAATCGCCGAGCCAATTCCGGACCAAACCTCGAAATCAATTATCGAGGTTTTCCTCAAGCGAGTGTGCTATGTCCATGTCACACCTCGAAAACTCATCACAGACAGAGGAACTAATCTCCTCTCTGCCGAGTTCGAAGAGACTCTGCAAGCTCTCGGCATCGAACACACGACGTCTACACCGTATAGACATCGAGCAAATGGTCAAGCAGAGCGAGCTATCCGAACCCTGCAAGAAGCAATGGCTCCCAGAGTGAACAAACGACAGAACGACTGGGATCTGGTGATAGCGAACACCGTCTTCACTATCAACGCCCTGCAAAACACGACGACCCAGAAGTCACCCTTTTTCGTCATGTACGGCCGAGAGCCGATTTTGCCATAAGACAACGAGCTATGCAAACCGACGACCGGCTTGCAAACAGACACGGGCGGATTTGAAAAAGAAATTCGCCAGCGACAAAGCGACTGCTGGAAAGCAGTAAGGAAGCACATTGAGGACGCACAGGAGACGCAGGTCGAACACTACAATCGACGCCATAACTCTCACACGCGCCGCATTGACGACGGCGACGAGGTTCTACTGAGAGGAGCCCCACGCGCCAACAAACTGGCAGACAGATCAGCTCGTCCCGTCCGTGTCGTAAGAACGGACGGGAGCAAGGTCTACGTCGAAGTGCGACCGGGACACGAGGTCGCCTGGCACAAAGACAATGTGAGAAGATTCCACCGCCGAGAAGAAGAAGAAGAAGAAGAAGAAGAAGACGACGAAGACGAGCACCGACAAGCAGACAAAATCACCATAACCGTACCGCGAAAGAAGAAGCCGACGAGAGACATCATCATCGACCCACCGACGCCGCAGACGCAGATGCCGATATACTCGAAACGAGGGAATCGAATGATCAAGAAGACAAGGAACGACGATTTCCTGTATTATTAAACCATACTAGAAAAATGAAGTAGAAATATACTAGAAATAGTGGTCCCTCAGGAAGAATTTATATTCATTTTTATTAATACGATAACTTTAGCAAGATAATTTTGAATATAAGTAGTATAAAATAAGATTATATAGATTTTTTTGATATGTATTAACACATATTCTCTGTCAATCCCCTTCCCTTTTCTTTCCTCATTCGATTCCTTTCCCCAGTGGCATACTAACAACTCTGCTTCTTTCTTTCTCCCCGATTCAATCGCACAATCTCTGCTCATCCCTTGCTCCCATACTCTTCTCCTCTATCTTTATCTTTCTCTCTTTTCCACCCTCTCCACTCCCCACCGACTCCAGCAGTCACCGGCAACGCCAAAGCTCCATCGGCATCTTCGCGCCGCAGCGAAAAGCCGCCCGCAGTGATCAGAATTAATCAGACAAGAGGCTATCATCTCCTCTCGTCACCCTTTACTCTTCATGTACACTCTCGCGATTGCCACATGCGAAGTCTACAACGACCATTGGCGGCTATCACTCTCTCACACTCTCCCGCTACCCTTCCTCTCTCGCCGGATCAAACTCTCTGAGACAGGCCAACAAATGCGTCTCTAATCCGCTCCTCTTCGCGCCCAGCTCGACTCTTGCTGACAGCATCCGTAAAAACAAAGAGCCTAGGCTTATTAATTAGCCTACCCAAGCCCTGCATGCCAAGAGACGGCGCAAGATGCAGAGAAAGAGGAGGAGGCAAGAAGCAGGATCCAAGACTCCTCCCCGCCAGATATCCATCGAGTCGCCATCAGTGCCAGCCCTCCATCGGAGAAGATCGACCCTCTTTCTTTCTTCTTTATTTTCTCTGTTGGCTATCAATCAAGTTACCTTTGAGAAACCACGATGCCAGTGCCAACACCAGAACAAGAACAGCTCACGAAATACGGCGAGATCGTAAAGGATCTGAGGGATCAAGAACGCCGACTTGAAGAAAGAATAGTCGAGCTACAGGCTGCGCTGTAGCGAAAGACGCTGGAGTCAGCCAGACTCACCTCCGAAAAAACTTTTTCTTGTTGTGTGTGCGTGTACTCACCGTAGCATAGATACTAGGCTGATTCGTATTATTATTACTTTTTTTTAAAATATCGCTCTGTTTCTAGTAGTAAAATGAGGGACCATTCATATTAAGTAGGGGGGATGTTACGGCGGGGAGAGCGGAGTGGCCCCGCCCCCTCCGGGGAGGGGGGCCACTCGGGAAGCTGCCTGCAGTGAGAGGAAGAACACCTGCACGGCTGGCTGGCAGCTTCCCCCCGCCATGGATCTCCCCCCCCCCTCTCTCCCTATCTAGGTCCAATCTCATGTTGATAAGGATGCGAGTAAAGTAAGCAATAAATATGTCACTAAGAAGTCCAAGAGTAATTACGTAAAAGGGGAGATCCGGGGCGACAGAACTACACACATACATTCCCCACGGCCGGCTCAGACTCCACCGGAGAGCAGGCGTGACAGAGAGGAGGCGACAGAGAGGGAGAAGAGAGAGAAAGAGAGAGAGAGAGGGCAGAATTAACGAAGAAAGAGAGACGACACCCGACTGAATAGCTTTTCAGAGATTTTCAGAGATAGCTTTTCAGAGATAGCAGGTCACATGGTCGAGACAGACAGTGCGCATTCGATGTCACAACTACAGAGAAACCTGGGACTCGATGATTGCAGGGGAGAGAAGAGACGGAGAGAGCATCAGAGATAAAGAGGGGGAGAGAAGCTTGGAGAGAGAAGCAGAGTTAAAGATGGGGAGAGAAGGTTAGAGAGAGAAAAGCAGAGAGTAGGGCAAAGAATGTCAGCTGATGCACTTGCTGATGGCATGACGCTCCGCCCTCCCCAGCACTGCCTCGCGCATTCTCTCATCTTATTTACTCTCTCATCACCCTTCTGGCTGTCTGCCTCTCTCGTTTTTCTTCCTTCCTTTGCCAATCTCGGCAACACTCCTCGCCGTCTTTTCGTTGTATGGCATCTAGCACAGCTAAATGGAACAAAAACCCTTCAGCTGCCATTAATAAACCCAAATCCTGGCGCACGTCATGCAATTGTAAAGTACAGTTTATAATTGCATCTTCAGAAGTAGAAGCCACTTATTTGTATTTTCACTTTTCTTAAAGCAACTGATTTCCTCATGCGATTTTATCAGTCCACCGTAAAACAAAGTTAACAATCTCAACAAAGCAACAGAAATAGTAACATCTTTCCAGCATCTGTAGCATTTCGGCTTATCGTGTCTTCCTTCTTTTTCCGTGCGCAATCTTGGCAGAACGGAATTCAGCATCATCAGGCCTGAAAACACTGCTAGTGTTTTTTTCACAAAAATAAATTTTAACAAAAAGATTTTTGAAAGTAACAATATGTATTGAATAAGACAGAAAGGAAGCAGGAAGCGCAAACCCGTGGCGAGCCCGCTTCAGCCCCTTGCGGCCGACGGAAGTGAGGGCGGAAGTGAACGAGGAAGCGTTCTTCTTCTTTGTCTTTCCCGTGCCCTGCCTGTCCGACTCCTCCACCACGGCACGCATTCGCTGACCGCGCCGCGACCGCTTCGCAGCTCTCGCTTGGAACGACGCAAGTCGCATCATTTTCACATCTTCCGCCTTAAATACAAATAATACGGTAACAAAAAGAGTATGACATAAATAAAAATGAATGGATCTTGAATTAATACACATCAACTAATCTAATACTCAAAAGGCAGCTTGGGAAGGTAAGCTGAGAAAGCAATAATATACATTTAATTTCTAATGAAGAAAATTAACCGATGCGGGCTTTGCCGTTTCCTTTTTCTCCATTTGCCGCAATCGTTGCTTTTCTTCCCGCTTCTTCAGCTTATCTGTAGCAGAAAGTGGTAATTATAGTACGTACGTGAGAGAGAGAGAGGAGTTAAAAGAAAAAGAAAAGAAGGAAAAACAAAAATGAAAGAAAAAAATTAAGAGGAAGATGAAGGAAAACAAAAAGGAAAAGAAAAATGAATAAAAAAAAAGGGAAAAGAAGAAAACATACAAGAAAAAAGGCAACGGAAATAAATAGCGAACCTAGAGCGGTAGCCTTGAACCAAACACGTCCGTCCCTCTCGCCCTTCTCTCCGTTTAACTTCGCCTCCGCCACTTTAGTCTCCTGCTCCACGGCCCTCATGACTCTCTCCATCTTCTCTTCTTCATCGATTCTTGTTATTGACTCTTCAAGAGACGAGATTCTCTCTCGATACGCTTCCACCACTTCTGAAGAAATATGTAAATTTGAAAAGAAAGAAGAAAACAGAAATATAAAGTGAGGAAGATCTATTCAAACATGTGTTGACCACGTACTGGTTAAATTGTAGTGCATTGCAGTTATAATAACAAAATTAAAGTAAGCATTAGATAGAATTAATCGGAAATTAAATAGTTTAGATAATGACGATTGAAAGTAAAACTGGCCTGGAGCGACAAGTCGTTGCTTGAGAATGCGATCTGAGTTCGATACGATAATCTGCTTGAGAACCTTGCGGTCGCCTTCTCCAACCAATGAAATGGAACGGCCAGCCCGACCGGCGCGAGCAGTTCGGCCCACTCGATGAATATACGCCTTCATTGTTCGCGGCATGCTCATGTTGATCACCTCAAGCAGTCTCATTTCTTATCACGAAACTCCTTCTAGGCATTATACACAAGTTACCGTATGCACTTGTTCAATGTCGAGACCACGAGATGCCAAGTCAGTGGAGATGAGAGTATCCAACTACAAAGCAGGAAGTACAGAGAGAGAATGGAAAGGGAAAGGATGCGTAAGAGGTATACAACTTGAGTGAACCTCAGCTTTCTTAAACTGATTCAGAGCTTCAAGTCGCTGGGTCTGAGTGAGACCTCCGTGAAGTTGACCGACTCGAACTCCTTAAGGATAGTTATCTTTAGTATACCCTGTCTCAATAAATGGACAAAACGAAGACGGACCCAACAAGCCAAGCAGAATCTGAAGTCTCTGAGCATCTCTCTTGGTGCGGACGAAGACAATGCAGCGGTCAGTGAAAGTACGCGTGACAAGAGCAGCCACAATGGCCTCGCGGTCGCTCTCTCGGCCCGCGCGGATTCGGATGAACTCTTGTCTGAACATCATTACTCAGTCTTAGCATACGCATGCTTCCCAGCAGAGAGTGAGAATAGAAGGAAAGCAAGTGAGTACCGAAGCTTAAGAGCAGTGTCAGTGTTCTCATTAATGAAGATCCGCATTGGCTTCTGGAGGGACATCGACGCAAGCTCGCCGATCTACAACTCCATTAGCCACTAGACGAAGAATCGCTTTACAATTGAAGAAGACGCAGTAAAAAAAGAACAAGTGAAATCTCAATGAAAAGAGGACCTGGTCCGTCATCGTAGCAGAGAAGAGAAGAGTCTGGCGAGTCCGAGAGCAGAGACGGATCACCTCCTTCATCTGATCTTCGAATGCCTCTTCCAACATCCGATCCGCTTCGTCCAGCACAAGAACCTGAGCACCACGAGTTCTTCTCTTTCGTAACTAAAGACACAACCTCGATAGAGGCGAGAGTGAAGGAAGGCGTATTGTGGAGATGGTCGAGGAGGCGACCAGGAGTGGCCACCACCACATCCGGACACGCACGGAGAGCAGCCTCTTGTGCCTTCAAGTCCAAGCCACCTGGCAAAATGGGATTCAATCAGAGCAGGATGGAGAGGGGACCATCTCGCAGCTGATGGTCAATCAAACAAACACATCACATCGTCCATCCACTGAATGAAAGAACACATAGTAGGAAGAAATATAAGGCAATTTATGGCTTCGCAAGAGAAGAGAGCTACAGAAATGTCCAGAGGTAGACCATGCAGAGAGAGAGAGAGAGAGAGAGAGAGAGAGAGAGGGAGGGAGAAGAGAGAGAGAGAGAGAGAGAGAGAAACGCGAGAGAGAAGAATTTATTTATTTATTTATTTATTTATTTATTCGATACATTAATAATAATGTGACAACACTTGAAGATTTGTTCTCGACTAACGAGATATGCGAAAATAAAAATTGAAGAGAGATATTAAAAAGATCCGAGAGAATGAACGTAAAGAGAGAGAGAAAGTCAGAAAAAAATAAACTGGGAGATGGGGGAGGGGATTTAGGGACAGCGCACCGCTCGCCTCGCCGTCGGAATGGGGTGGGCAAGGCCCCAGAAGGAGTGGGGGTTTACGAGGTCCCCATGGAGGTGGCAAGGCTCCAGTGGCATGTGTGAGAGAGAACACATCTTCGACGACGAGAGAACGGCTGCTGTGGAGTAGGGGGGGGGGGGTTGGGAAGAAGCTTAGAAGCACTAGCAATATAGCAATTTAATAACAAGAGTGGGTAAAAATCAATGACAATCAATAAAATCAGCGATTAGAGATTTGCAACATGAATTCGGAGCAAGTCTAATATGGGCAAAGATGAGACGATCTTTTTAAAGGAAGAGAGAGATCGAGCAGAAGTTGCAACAAGAGGAATCCTAGTGTAATATGAGGCAGCTCTCACATAGAATGAGTGTTCGGCAACAGATAGTCTAGTACGCGGCAGATGAAAAGCATATTGAGAGCAACGGCCATTTGTAGGCTTAAATACAAATAATTTACTAATTGGAATATCAATGTAATTATGCAAAAGTCTATATGTGTACACGAGATCTATTTGAACTCGCCGTTGATACAGAGATGGTAAGCCATGTAAAGAAAGGAGTGTACTATAAGACGGAATTTATCTGAATGAGATAAATCTATCCGAACATCTAAGATACAATAGTCTTGTGAAGACGTGCTGAATCTGTTCAACTTTCTTAATAAGACCAATTTGATGAGGTGACCAGATAATTGAACTGAATTCAGTAATTGGCAAAACGTAGCACTTATAACAGAAAATATAGAGATCAGGTGACTTAGAAGAGAACATTCGGAAGAGAGAGAAAACAAGATTAAGAGAATAGCGAAAGGCCAGGCAGATGCTGCTGGCAAAAGCCGGTTTCTACCGTCATAGGTGTACGAGGTGGACAGGAAGGCAGGTCTGAGAAGTAAGAGAATAAAGAGGAGATACGCTGAAGAAAGAAAGAATTAGTAGAGAGATGGAAGGAGAGAGAGAGAGAGAGAGAGAGAGAGAGAGAGAGAGGGAGGGAGAAGAGAGAGAGAGAGAGAGAGAGAGAAACGCGAGAGAGAAGAATTTATTTATTTATTTATTTATTTATTTATTCGATACATTAATAATAATGTGACAACACTTGAAGATTTGTTCTCGACTAACGAGATATGCGAAAATAAAAATTGAAGAGAGATATTAAAAAGATCCGAGAGAATGAACGTAAAGAGAGAGAGAAAGTCAGAAAAAAATAAACTGGGAGATGGGGGAGGGGATTTAGGGACAGCGCACCGCTCGCCTCGCCGTCGGAATGGGGTGGGCAAGGCCCCAGAAGGAGTGGGGGTTTACGAGGTCCCCATGGAGGTGGCAAGGCTCCAGTGGCATGTGTGAGAGAGAACACATCTTCGACGACGAGAGAACGGCTGCTGTGGAGTAGGGGGGGGGGGGGTTGGGAAGAAGCTTAGAAGCACTAGCAATATAGCAATTTAATAACAAGAGTGGGTAAAAATCAATGACAATCAATAAAATCAGCGATTAGAGATTTGCAACATGAATTCGGAGCAAGTCTAATATGGGCAAAGATGAGACGATCTTTTTAAAGGAAGAGAGAGATCGAGCAGAAGTTGCAACAAGAGGAATCCTAGTGTAATATGAGGCAGCTCTCACATAGAATGAGTGTTCGGCAACAGATAGTCTAGTACGCGGCAGATGAAAAGCATATTGAGAGCAACGGCCATTTGTAGGCTTAAATACAAATAATTTACTAATTGGAATATCAATGTAATTATGCAAAAGTCTATATGTGTACACGAGATCTATTTGAACTCGCCGTTGATACAGAGATGGTAAGCCATGTAAAGAAAGGAGTGTACTATAAGACGGAATTTATCTGAATGAGATAAATCTATCCGAACATCTAAGATACAATAGTCTTGTGAAGACGTGCTGAATCTGTTCAACTTTCTTAATAAGACCAATTTGATGAGGTGACCAGATAATTGAACTGAATTCAGTAATTGGCAAAACGTAGCACTTATAACAGAAAATATAGAGATCAGGTGACTTAGAAGAGAACATTCGGAAGAGAGAGAAAACAAGATTAAGAGAATAGCGAAAGGCCAGGCAGATGCTGCTGGCAAAAGCCGGTTTCTACCGTCATAGGTGTACGAGGTGGACAGGAAGGCAGGTCTGAGAAGTAAGAGAATAAAGAGGAGATACGCTGAAGAAAGAAAGAATTAGTAGAGAGATGGAAGGAGAGAGAGAGAGAGAGAGAGAGAGAGAGAGAGAGAGAAGCTCGTGGGGGCAATGAAAGGATGAATAGTGAGAGTGCAGAGGTGGTCAGCCTTGGCAGAGGGATCTTCCACTCCACGCGTCTCTTTCTCCACAGATTTCATGGCTCTGCCCTGGGCACGCTGCCTTTTGCTCCCTTTCATGATGACTTGTACTCGTTCATTTCAGAGACTCTTTGCAGCCTAGCGAGCTGCTGAATGGAACATGCGCTCTTGAATCAACAAGTCTTTCGTGCATTTTAAGAGTCAAGAGAATGCATTGGTGAACGAGAGAGAAGAGAGAAAGAGCGGTAGCATGCTGACTGTTCGCACAACAGTGGTTGGCTACGCAACTCTTCGCACATCTTGAGTATCGCAGGCTCTGTTTGTCATGGATAAAACTTGCTTGAAGACACCTTATAATCTTATTTTATATTTGCAATTCGCGTTGTCCATTGCTTCGTTACAAGCTTGGAGCTTGCAGAGTAATCAGCCAATCATGATGGGGGAAACTCGAAAGCAACGAGTGATGCTCGTGCTGTGTCTGATCTTCTTCCTATGGCACATGGGAACCCAGTGGACCACGACTCTCCTCTCCTTTCTCCAGTGGGACACTCAGGAGGTCATGACCATTGTTGACCTTGGATACATCCAGGCCTTCGGCTCCTTCTGCAATGCCATCGGCGCTCTCATCTTCGGCCAGGTCACACACTCTTGGTTCTCCCCAGCAATCAAGCAAGTCACTTTTCATTTCAGATTGCGGACACCACGGGAGCCAAGACAATGTTTATGGTGTCAGTTGTCTTCACTTCCATCTACTACAGTGGCATCTCGATTGCATCGACTTGGTCTGGCTTCTTCTTCCTCCAGGTTGTCTCTTCTCTACATCCTCAATATACATCTTCGATTGCTTGCAGACATTGAGAGTGGGCTACCAACTGGACAGCATCGCCGAGATGTACCTGGCGACAGTGACAACGGAGCGGGAGAGGACAGGGGCTCTGATCCGACTCACAGTGCCGCAGGCGGCTGCCATGTTCCTCGGGCCGATCCTCGGCTCAAAGATCGCCGCGTGGACGTCTTTGCGTGTCTCGCAATTCGCATGTGGCATTGTCATGTTCGGATGTCTGATGCCAGTGCTGCTCGCTCTTCTTCCCACCACTCACTCAATTCCGAGACTGGCATCTGCCAGATTACGACCACAGGTCGGGAGAGAGGAGAGAGGAAGAGAGGTCGAGAGGGCAGTGAGAGAACGAGAGACAGGGGCAGAGAGGCAGTGGGGGCGAGAGGGGCTGTGAGAGACTGAGAGACAGAGAAAGCGATAGAGATAAATAAAAGCCTGCCCGTTTGACAGGACTTTGTGCCGTTAGTGCGTCAGAATGCAGCTCTGCGAGAGGGTTTGGTGCTGCGCGCCCTGGTGGTGGCTGCCTACGTCTGCTACGAGATGATCTCTCGCAACTTCCTCCTCCGCTCCTTCATGCACAATACGAATGACTCCGCCTTTGTGCTTCTTGTCATGGCCGTCTCTCTTCTCTTCGTACAATTCGTTGGTCTCCCCATTCTTCAGCGACACTCTTCGCCCAAAACTCTCATGCAGGTAATATTTCTTATTGTTAGTATAAGCATATCCAGTTAAAGAGAGCAGAGGAGAAATGAGAGGGAAAGTCTAGTTGAAGAGAAGAGTAAAACGGAAAAGATTGGAAGAAGAAATGGTCAATGAATTGTTAAAGACGGCCCTGGTGGCGCTTCTCTCCACTTATCTCGTCGTCTCCTTCGTGTCTTCCTTCGAACAATTCCTGATTATCACAGCCGTTCAAACTGCAGCTTATGCTATTGCATATGCAGAGACAAGCACCCAGATAACCAGGTTCAGTCACTTCTCATTTTACTCCGTCCCTTCGTTCATCTGACCTACCTTTGCCCAAATAGCAATCGATAAAAGGAGAAGCGCGCGAATCCATTGAACGAGAAGGGCAATACAAGCTGCCAAATCACAGCCGACAAGCCCTGTCAACGAGTTTTTGCTGTTGCGCAAGCATGCACACTGGTCATCAGCACAGCTAGCGCGTATCGCATTCCCTCTCTCCCTCCCCTGGTCATCACCACAACTAGCACGTATCTCATTCCCTTTCTCTCTGTCTCTCTCTCCTGTATCATTTACGTTCTTCGCTTCGCACATTCGTAAAATCATTGATTGCGCGAATTGATGACGCAAGAGAAAATGTCCACTGAGAAAAGCGACAAAGGATATCCTGTGATCAAGGGGAACATTCAGACTGCGACTTTAGTATAGGTGTTTATAAGAGTTTCTTTCAGCTCGGTGGAGACAACAGACCTGGGCAAGGCAACGGGGCTCGCTTCAATGGCTCAGTGGACGGTGCACTTCATCCTCCCCATCTACGCCTCCCATCTCGTGCAGCACTGGCACTACACTTACGCATTCTACACCTCAGCTCTCATTTCTTCTCTCACTCTTCTCTACGTCTCTCTCTTCGCCAAGACTACCAACGACCGCACCGACACTTTGTTACCAACCATGACAGCCAACTACTAGAAGAAGATTCCCTCTCCAAGGCAAGCAGCCAGCCATACCCCCCCCCCCCAACCGAGTTATGCAATGCTCTAGCCACGCTAAAGGGATACTGCGTGCTTCTACTTTCCAGTAAATCAAATCGGTGTAGTCACGGGAGGAATATTTAAGAATGTGATACCTTTTAATTATTTACGTTAGCATTAAAGGAGACAGACCTGCGCAGAGGCAAATGTCCAGTTGAGAATGCATCGACAGCTTTCGGAACACCTAAATATTTTCTAACTTGCAACCCTAACATCGTTAATTCAGTTTTGATTTGAAAAGCGTTATAAAGTATGTTGAAGATCAGACACAGCGTATGAATTTTTTAGCCGGAGAAGGGAGTAACCTGGAAGATTTGAATGGCGAGTTCACGGGTGGGGGTGAGAACGAGAACGCGAGTGCGTCTCGCTCCAGTTCGACTGCGATGAAGAAGTCTCTCCAGGATGGGCAGCACGAAGGCTGCCGTTTTGCCTGTTCCCGTTGCTGCGCACGCACAGATATCCCTCCCGGCCAGGGCGGCTGGAATGCACGCCGCTTGGATTGGAGTGGGCTCGCTGAAGCCTGCCGATGCCACTGCCTGCAACCCGTCTTTTTACCTTTTATGTATTCGAAACCAATCTAGTGTTTAAAAAAAAGATTAGATTCGGCCTGATACGGTGGCAGTAACCTTAAGTGTTGGTCGTGACAGGCTGAGCTGATCAAATGATTTCACATCAGAGGTGTCGTCGGATGAACGTGACAGCTCATCGAAGAAATCGTTGCTCTCTTTTGACTTCCGACCCACCTTTTTCTTCTTATTCTTCATGCTGTCTGCAACGGTAAGATCTCCAAATAGTCAGCAGATAAAAGACAAAACCCAGTTCAGTCCTTCTCAACAAAAAAATAAATGCCAATAGACGAACCTTTCGCATCCGATCTAAGCTGGTCCAGATCTCCAGTGGTATCAGAAGCGGTAATACTTAGCTTCTCGCCGCTCTTCAGTCGTTCTCTTTCCGCAGCAATACGATCTTCTAATGTAGATACGACGCTTTTCTTTAAGTACCTGAAAATACAAAAATGATTTAAAATATTGCAAGAATAAATGAGCACATACTTCCGAACATCCTTCATCTCTCGATCTTCCGTTTTCTCGGCACATAAGTCGAACTCGAAGTCCGCAGCAAAGTCGGTACCAGCTTTTGCACCCTTTCTTTCACGAACTTCTAACGCCTGCAACAGCAATCCTCTCTCCAACTGCACTCTAAGAGTATCTTGTTCTTCTCCGGAAATACAAACCTCGTCCACTTCCTCCTCGTCTTGCTCATCTTCAGACCGCATCTCACTGTCATCGAGAATGGCAGCCGGGTAGAGATTCATTCTGACTTTCATCGTACACTCAGTGCCCTTGAAGTGGTAAGTAACTCGAGAAGAGTTGGAGAGCACGACCAAGCAAGCAACACAAACACTTCCTGATTCTTTCTTCCACACTGTTAATTTCGTACATTAAGACAAGAATTGTTAATCAGGGCTATCCGAAAGGTCGACAAATTCATTAACAAGATCGAGATTAACCCGCATAAGAGAGCTAATCGGCAATCATAAAAAATAAAGGCTAAAATCCGCAATCGTTAAAAAGAAAAATTTATTAACTATAACATCTGAAAATGCAATATAAAAAATAGATACAAACTACCAAATAAAATTTGAAATGTCAACGTCTAGGAACAAAGGCTTCATAGTTTGGAGGGATATCGCACTGCTGGTGGATTTCGCTCCGAGATCGAGGATTGGCCTGACGATGCTGAGTTGAGAGGAGAGGATCACATGGGTGCTTGGAGTGGCTGGAGACCATGGACAGGCTTGGTGCGCGAGAGGAATGGGACTGCGAGTGGTTGGTCAGGCTGGGTCTGCGAGGCTGGAAGTTGTTGGTTACAACTGGGGGTGGTCGAGGACCATTTCCTACTGTAGGATTAGGAGTCCTTGCGATGGGTGTTCCGATCAGGAACTTGTATTCAATCGACTTTCGAGCCATTCCCTGTCCAGTTATAACACCAACAAGCATGATCTCATCGTCTTCTGCGATTTGCTGGTCTGCAACTAATCTTTATATATGATGACACGATACTTTAAGACTCTCTAGAATACACATTCGAAAAAGAAAATGGAAGAAGATCAACTGAAGTGAAGAAACAAACCTTTGCTGAATTGGATGACGAATCTAGTGCTGACTTTCTTTCCTCTCGCTTCCTCTGCTGCCATTTCAACAGACCTTGACTTGTGATACAAGCCACTGCCATCCGAGAGAATGTACCAGAAGAGATGGACTTGAACAGTGGCGAGGCGAGAAGCCTCTTCCAATTGAAACGATACCGAGCCAGTTATCTTCCTACCGAGTATGAAATCTAGAGCAAACCATTTATTTAACCAACGTAAAAGCACACATTCCAAACAACAAATCAGACTTCAAGGAGGAAATAAAACAATTCTTAAGACATATATGAGAAACCAACCACTGAACGTAGTTTCAACATTGATTGTAGGGGAGAATGAATCGTCTGCGAGAGCTTCGCATGGAATGTCCACTTCCCTGGGAGCGACTCCGCTGTTTGTTCGCTTTTCAAACTGCTTTACTTCCACTTTGATTCGCTTTGACTTCAAAGTTGCCTAAGAAAAAGAAAAACCTTACTAGTTTTCGGGAATAAGGAGAGAAAAAAAAGGAAAAGCGGAACATGAGCAGAGACCGGCAAAGGAGCGGCGAGGCTAACGACTTCAAGATCGTCATCGTCCACGCGGGCCATGTCGTTCTGCACCAGTGGTCTGGGAGGGGACTTGGTGGGGGCGACGGTGGCAGAAGAGGGGCCCATCGAGGGGGACGAGTAACTCTGCAAGAGGAGCATTCACTCTATCAACCGAGGGGCCATCGAGGGGGACGAGTAACTCTGCAAGAGGAGCATCCACTCTATCCACCATTTGCCCCATTCATCTCGACTATACAACCATTCTACAGCAATTTTCACCTGGACAACTAATATTTTACGTGGCGGTTCAGTCAATGCACTCGCTGTTGAAAAAGGAACGGCAAAAACACCTCATGAAAAATGGTTCAGATTTCACGCCACTACGGTAATATGGCTAGGATATTTGAAAGAAGTGTCACACGCAAGCACACACCTTTACGCCGCAACTTTTACCGATCTCGTGAGAGCAGGGAAGAAATGGTGGTCCGAGCGTCCCACAAAAGGGCGTGGGACGCTCAGAGTAAATCTGAGGGAATAGAATTATATGGTAGATAAGCAAAAATTTAATTTTTTTTTCGTAAGTGGGTATTTCAAAAGCTCAACTTTTCGGGTCTCAAAAATTTCGTGAGTGGGTATTCCAAAAGCTCAACTTTTCGGGTCTCAAAAATTACGTGGGTAGTCCGCTTCGAAACTGGCTTTTTTTGCCCTGTGTGACAGATATATTTTTAGACCGATTCTATTCAACTCTCGAATTTAGAAAAGAGGACCTCCAGTAATTTTCACTTCACGGCAAGCAATTCAAATAAAAAGAAGCTGTGAACATCCCTATTGCAGGAAAAAGTAGATAAAAAAAGCCGCCGGCTTCAAATAACTGGATCGAGATACATACACCTCACCTTTCGTGTAACTGTCGGTGAGGATAGGGGAGTGCCGCAGTAATTCCCTCGAGAAATTCGCGGAGTGTTCTGGTTGTTGCTGAATGAAAAGAGAGTAGCCACTCCCGGACTGGCGACTCCTGCTTCATTCTTCATCCGAGCATCTGTATTCTGCTGATGATTCGGCGGATTTCGGCTGCTTGAAGGGTGTGGCGTGTGACTTTGCAAGTAGTTGGAAAAGTTGGATTGCTTCGCTCCAACCGCCACAGGGAAGCTTCTTCGGTTGCCGTTTGCTGAACAGTTGTTGATTCTAACGGGTTGATGAGGAGCTGCGGCAGGGTCAGCTCTTGCTTGAGAAGATGTGGGCCTCTGCATTGGCTGCACCCCATTCCAGGCGGAGGAGTGCGTGGGGAGAGGGCGGAGGGGCGGAGGAATAGAACGACGGCCAGTCCCTGTTTGTCGTTGAATGCCAACCGCTGATGCTGAAGTTCCAACTCCATTTGAATTAGCCAACCTGAAAATAAATATATACCTGAAGAATAAAACTATATGAAGAAGAATAACCTGATTGCAGGGGCTGCAGTTCCATTTTGTGCGGCAGACATGATCTGCTTCGAACGCTCTCCCTTTGCCACAGCTTGTCTCTCCTGCTAGTGACCCATTCATTTGAATGGTAGCGGAATCCAATTACGAACCATGTAACATGATGCAAGCGTGCGCAGATTATTCATATCCTCTGTCTTGAGACCGTCGATGGCATCACTCCGCTCCTTAAGACCGGCGAGTGCTTGTACGTAGTTATCGACGTGGTGGGCGAGGCGGCTGAATCTTTTGTGGAGGTGATCAACTACGGCAGCACTCGTCTTCACTTCTCGCTCTCTGCGAACAGCAGCCATGCTCTCGCGCATTCGTATTATCTGAGAAAACACTTCTTATACAGAAACAAAGTACTTGTACAATACCCAGCAATGTATTCATGTAGACCACATTAGTACTAACATTACGTAGCTGCGCAACTGATAACGAGTCGAGCCCAGCTCGAGTGGACCTCGCAATATCCGGCGCGTCGTTGTGAGAAGTGCCTGCCGAGTCCACGTCCATGGACTCTTCTTCTGTAGTGGTAGCACATGTAGTGACATTGTCTTTCGATTCACAATTAGTAGCGGAGGAATGAGACTGAGTCGGAGTTGGAGTTGGACTGTCACCCTGTCCATTCTCATCGATGTCTTCTAGTATATCGTTCGTCGATGAATCGATGGAAGGATGAATGTTCTTGCTATCGGCAAAGGCTTCTTCCATGAAATCCGAAGAGGCTTGCTGTTCTTGTCGTGAAGCTTCTCTGACTACGATCTCGATGACTTCGGCAGCGGCGATCTCATGAGAAGACAACGTTCCTTCTCTGGCAGATGCAATGGCAGCATCCTCGGCACTCCCTTCCTTCCCGCCGGGTGCGGGAACTGCCTCGTCTTCGAGAAGCGCTGCAGCTTCTTCCGCTGTTATTTCCATACCATTTTCGGCATCATCCAATAGCATGTCCTCCATATTATTCACCTAGATAATATGTAAATTAATCGACAAAATAACAATAGGGACCAGCACGATATGATTAAGTTTTCGCCGATGACAAAGATTTCCTATAACAATCTTTATAATACTATAATATGGATCCGTATAAAAGTATAATGGTACAATAATTATTCTTATAATAGGTCTGAAATGAAAAACTGCTCGCAGAAAAGGGTTAAAAAAAAGCCATGTTTTATTAAATTGCAGATGCTGACAAAGAAACGTCGAATGGCCAGAGAAAAGGATATTATTGTGATTTAGAACCCGAATGAAACACATCTCAAGGAAATCACGATCACAAGGACATCAAACATCCAGACTTCGATGATTAGAATATCCAACCAAGTTTGACCGGAATTGTGTAGTTGTGAATCAAGTTTCTGTGAAATGAAAACAATTCAAAATATGAATCACGGTCCAATTATGTGGCCACAAGTTCTATGAACCGTTGTTGTGTTGCTTTATTTCATTACTTTTTTGTGTGTCGGTTATCTGTAAAATATTATTTATTTTTTTTAGTTCGGAATGTCGGAAACAACTCAGAAGTTTCCCGCGGGGACGCTTATATGGGCGAAAATGAAAGGATTTCCTCCATGGCCCGCTCAGGTGACTAGCCAGTAATGAATTGTTGTTTAATGAATTGGCTTTAAGGTGCTTTCTCTCGATTCTGCCCTTGATATTCCTGCTGGCCGCGTCCCCGTCTTATTTTTTGGTACTCGTGAAACTGCTTTCATGAAGCCCGGGGATTTGTTTGCATATATGGAAAATCGACATCAATTCGAGGTTCCGCGGAAGCATAAGGTAGCATTTTCGGTACTCTTCGACTATCACTACCCCAAAACCCCAAATTTTTTCAAAAAAAAAAAATTTTTTTTCTGAAACTTGGCTCAGGGGGGTAGTTTAGCACTTAGAATCCCACTGGCAAAAGCTAAAGGCCGTTGCAAAGACCAGGTGGCTGCGCTCTACCTTGCTAAACGCTCTCCCTCCACGTTGTTGATCATTTTGTTGTTTTTTGTTTGTTGATTATATCTGAAAAACCGGTTTACAGTTCGAAAACGACAAAATGGTGTAAAATGAAGGTCATATTCGTGTTCCTCATGTCAAATAGCCCCCTTAGCGAGATTTACAACGCGATCTGAGCCAAAACTTTTTTCCCACAAAAGTTACTCTAACTTTTTTTATGACATTATAATTAAAAACGGATGTTATATTCGTATTCCCCGTGCTAAACTACCCCCCTGAGCCAAGTTTCAGAAAAAATTTTTTTTTGAAAAAAGTTGGGGTTTTGGGGTAGTGATAGTCGAAGAGTACCGCATTTTCTTTAATTTAATTGAGCGAAAGATTGAAGCGCTGTGTGTTGTAGGGCTTCAATGATGGTGTCAATGAGATTCGAGTAGCTGCCGGACTGTCAGCAGACTCGCTTTTCTCAACGAATAGCATAGTGAAGAGTAGATCATCTTCACCAGTCCCTCCAACGCGTTCACATCGTTCAAGCACGAACAGCAAGCTCTTCGCTGATGTCTTTATCTCCGGATTGGATCGAAAACGAACTGCCAGCACTTCTTCCTACAAGGCACGGTCCAGGACCAGCAGCTCGGCTTCTCTCATGAAGAGTCTCGCAAGAAGTAGAATGCTCTCCACTGCGAAGCGGACTCGACTTGATAGTGAAAGCTCAACTGGTTCGAAGAATAATCGTATAATGCTGAGTGGATTGGATCAAAAGCTCGTCCTCGATGCATTTGACCAGTTATCGGTGCGCACTAAGTCTGCTCTTTTCACGCTTATTTTTTAATGGAAAAATACAGCTATGATTTCCTTTCTGCAGCCCCTGGAAGGGTTGGAGGGAGGAATTCTGGAGCAAGAGGAAGACGCCAAGTCGAGAAGGTCACGAGGCTCTTCTAAAGTTTTCGAGGAATATATGCTCAGTGCCAGCCGGCACAGGACGAGGAGTGATAGCGAAGGCAAAAGAAGCAGGTGTGTTTGGGTTTGTTGCATTGGGTTTGGCTGAACTGTAGAAGATGATTTCTTTGTCTCCACATTAAAAATTTTAACACTTCTCTTACTCAATAGCGAAGGGATGACTTTGTTTGTTGTTGTTGTATTTGTATGGCTGTGTTTGTGATTGTGCTATTTGGTATTCCAGGTTAATTTCGGGAGTCTCTGATGTGTTTGACGAACTCTTCGAGCAGGCGAATACAGTCTTCTCAGCCGAGGCCCTCATGCTTGCCATTGACAATCTTCCTTCTGAAGGATCGGGAACGGTAGAGTGAAGTCTAGTGGAGTAGCTGAGAGGGTGAAGCCTCTTGCAGGAGAGAGCGCGCACACCCGAGGCCCCCGCTGAGCCCCTCCCTGCACCCGTCAAGTTCTGTTCGGATTGTGGATGTGAATGTCATCTCTATGGCGTTAAGTGGAGGTATTTCAGAATTTCGCCATTTCTTTCTTTATAAATATTTTAGCTTCTGTACTGTGAATGGCTGTTGTGGCTATTTGTGCTTGAAAAGAAACATTGTCATATCTTTTTCATTTGTTATTGAACAGTCCATAAGAAACAAAAAGTGAAATATATGTTGAACAGATGCACGAGCAAATTCTGCTTGAAATGGAACGGGACCCACGACCCTTTTGCTTCGTCAAGCAGAGGACCAGAAGAGCCTTCCGGATCACACAAAGAGGAAGAAGCCGTCAAGCCTGTCCTCAATCCCCCGCAGAAAAGTACGTTTTTTCTCCATTACATTCAATTCAAAGTTGCAGCACTGAATCTGGAATCTTCTTTAGCAACAACTGATCCGTCTACTGCTAATGGTCATAACAGGATACAGTCTTCATATGCGAATTCAGCTACGGTTGGTATTCTCTATTAGATTCGAATAAAAAATTAGGCTGGAAAATTTGACGGTAATGTTTTATTGCTAAAAATTAAGACTTGAAAGAGACTGGGCCGATTGGTATTGTTTTTAGCAAGATGAGATTTCCTCTCCAAGTAGAATACGAAGAAAGCCTCGCCTTCCGAGCCCGGAACCCCCAACTCCATCTCCACGGAAACATCATGGTCATCCTAGGCCAAAGCAATAGTTGGTCTCTTCTGATGCCTTAGGCAATTTGCAGAGATGTGCACCATAGGATATACGCAGATATGTCCTCATGAAACGGTTTTCTGCTGGAAATAAGGGTGTGCGGTGATTGTTGCAGTAAGGTGGAAGAGACTCCTCCAGTCGGCCAGAATGGTATGAGAAGTTGCATCTTCTGCAGTGGCCAAGTTAGGCCTCAAATGTGCGGTGGCAATAAGCACAGGTATGCTTTATCTCGCATTCTATTACTCCTCTCCTTGATCCCGTTCCCTCTCTCGCTTCTTATTCTCTCCATTTCTCTGTCCCATGAAGTTCTCTATCCATACCTCTCTCTCTTCCTGTTCTCTCTCTCTCTCCGTTGCAGATGGCGTTGCGTGGATAAGCATTGCCGAAAGTGGTATGGCTGGGTTCTGGCGGATGAGGAATTCCCGAGAGATCTCTGCCGAAAGTGTCGGTGTTGCCATTTTGAATGTTTTAAGTTCTGCTCATTAGCTGTTAAGTGAGAAGAAATGTTTGTTGATCAATTAAGGAAATGTTCAGCGAATAGCCAAAGTTCGGCGAATTCCTCGTGTGAGTTGGTTCCGTCTTCTTCTCCGTCGGGTGGAGCTGAATCGGGAGCACGTGTCATTCCCCGCTCTGCCCCCTCCCCTTCTCCTCCTCGGAAGCGGGTCGGTCGACCTCCCAAGAATAGTACAGTCAAGTTCAAGCTCAACGCCAAGAAGCAGGTATGTCAGTTTCGTAAGAAAGCAAGATAAAAGGAGTGTGGTTATCAGGCTGAGCAGAATCGACCGAAGCGGAAGTACACGAAGAGAGCAGATCGGGAGAAGGCAATGAAGGAGGGCGGAGGGAAGACAACCCAACCTCCTCTTCAACCACCACGGAGAAGAAGCATTTCCCCCCTCTCGGTCAAGGAGGCCGCTTACAGGTAGTGAGGAGAGGAGAGGAATGCTATTCGAGGGGGCACTTTCAGACCATCAGCGATGGAGAGACGAGCGAGATGGTGGAGGAACGAGAAGAGGAAGAGCGACTATTCCCCTCCCCGGCCTGTCAAGGCTGATTCCCTCGATGTCGCCGCCGCTTTCCGCATGATTTCTCAGGCTTGCATGTCCGTTTCTTTTCTCTCAATTAGTTCAAATATTTACAAATTTAAATGAAATTGCAGAGCATACTGTTGTTGAACCCTCTATTCTGAAAATAATATGATGAATTTGTGCCGCCTGGTGTTTTGGCAATACTTTTCAAATTTCTTAGTTGGGATTGTTCCTGCTCATGTTGGTTTTGCCGATTTCGGTGTGCCAGTCTTGTCGATTCAAAGGTGTAAACTTGCCGATTGCAGAGACAACCATTCAATTCTACTTTGCAGGTCGGCGGCAGTGACAAGAGCGGATGAGCCGGGTACGGTAGCCGGTACACTGGATTTGTTAATGGATACGGTGGCCGCGTCTGTCGGCCCCCTTCTCTCACTTTTCAATACATTACCAAACGTTGCGCCAGACAAGAAAATGAGTGAAACTCTTTGGAATGCAAGTCTTGTTCACACACCTATTTTCCAGTGACTTTTTTGGTTTACCTTGCTGAAATTTAAACATTTTGCACTTGTATATTTTTATCAACCTTTTCAAGTTTTTTTTCTAGATATTTCGTCTTAGTCGATAGATAATTTAGAATCCGAGTGCTAGTGACTTGTACAACGTTCTCCATTACTACTAATACGGGATGCAGCCATATTTTACTATGGCTGCAACAATTGATAATGTTCTCATAATTTCTGTCCTCATTCTAGGCCTTTGTCCTCCGACAGAATCTGTCAACTGGGATTCTGACGGTGAGCTGTTGCCTAGGTCGCGTGTCTTTCATTTTTCGGCTGTTAAATACAGCCATTATAATAAAGATATCATTCCATATTCTACGCTTGATATGGTTGTCAAGGTTACAGTACCTAGTTTGGATGTATCTGCCGTATACAGTATCTGGCGGGACGGCCGTAACTGACAATGAGTTTGCAGGATTGCAGAATGGGAACGAAGCTGTCAGTGAGCATGGAGGGCGCCTTCCAGCCAGAGATTGCACCTCGCGTTGATCGGCCGCCCACTTTCGATCCCAACTACGGATTTGAGAAGCCGCGTAAACCAAGAGAGGTTTTCATTGAAAGGCAAGACATGGAGATGCTCTTGATGAATGCAGATGAAAGTGACGTGGGAAGAGATGGATGAATGGCAGTTGAAGCCGGGCCAGCGAGACTACTGCGCCCATCTCCTGATCCCCCTCATGCGATGCCAGGTCCTTTATCTCCCATTTCATTCCTCTTAAAGATGGAGTTGCAGGCAGAGAACGTCCCCTTTGCCGGCCACGCTTGCGATTCAGCCCGCGCTGCATGGGACAAGTGCGAGTACGAGGACCATCTCATGAGGATGAAGGAGTTCGAGAGAGAGCGCCGCCTTCTCCAGAGAAAGGCTCGCAAGGAGAGCTACTAGGCTGGCTGCCACTCCTCTCGTAGACATCGTTCTTTTTAGCCTTTTCTTCTTCTTCGTGTAATTTGAGGTATAAAGTTTACCGGTCAGCTGTGTGTTGTGTGGTCGTGCTGAGAGCAGTTTGTTGTCTGCACCAAATACTTCTGTGGTATAGTAATTAAACTTAGTGTGAGCAACTAGATGCGTGGAGGGGGCAAGTCGAGCCAGGATAAGCTCGACTTGGAAACAGCCCTTCGCCAGGCTGCGAGTGATTGTGAGGCCACGCGGTTCAAGGGCGCTTTGACTGCCGCCCGTTTCATTCCTCTAGTCAGTCTCAGCTGTTCTCCGTAACTCCTCATCATTTCATTGCAGGCTTCCCCGGCCGATTTGCGCTGCGTGCATGGTGCTGCGGCTAAACGATTCCAACTCGCTTGTGGATGGCAGCCCTCTCTCCCGTCGGCTCTCTTTCTTCGCGCCCTCCTTGCTGCTTTTCCAGGCAATTCATGTTTTCCCCGGAATTAAGGTCTCACCTTATCTTTTCCTTTCAGGATTTCGTCAACAATATGCGTCGTTTCTCCTGAGTCATCTGGAAAAGCTTTTGCAGCTCTCTGCCGAGAGTGACGATGAAAAAGTTGAAGGCATTTGTGTAGAGCTGTGGGCTGACGAAGCTACCAACGGCACCATTGAACGAGCGGTTCTTCTTCTTCGGGATCTAATTGATCAGGTTTTGCATCAGAGAATTGCTCTTCACTTCTCATTGACATCTCCTTAGAATCTTGGAACTCGAAGTGCCGGTGCTGTTCGATTAGGAACTCGACTCTTTGCTATTCTTAGAGGTATCTCTTCTCATGCAGCCAATGGTCAGTCCTTTTGTATGTGAAGGAGTGAGAGAGAGAGAGAGAGATTGACAGGTAGAGCGAGAGAGAGAGAGAGAGATTGCTAGAGAGAGAGAGAGAGAGAGAGAGAGATTGGCAGAGAGAGAGAGAGAGAGAGAGATTATTCGAGAGAGAGAGAGAGCGAGATTGACAAATATAGAGAGAGAGAGATTGGCAGGGAGCGAGAGAGAGAGAGATTGCTAGAGAGAGAGAGAGAGAGAGAGATTGGCAGAGAGAGAGAGAGAGAGAGAGAGAGAGATTAATCGAGAGAGAGATTAATCGAGAGAGAGAGAGCGAGATTGACAAATATAGAGAGAGAGAGATTGGCAGGGAGCGAGAGAGAGAGAGAGATTGCTAGAGAGAGAGAGAGAGAGAGAGAGATTGGCAGAGAGAGAGAGAGAGATTAATCGAGAGAGAGAGAGCGAGATTGACAAATAGAGAGAGAGAGAGATTGGCAGGGAGCGAGAGAGAGAGAGAGCGAGAGGAAGAGGATGTGATATAGGTTCGGTGGTTCCACAAATAACCCTGGATATGTGTGGCCGTGTCCTCTCGTCCCTGGAATATCCTTCCGAATGGAAAGTGGGCGCTCTCCGTCTAGTGGCCGCCATCGTCTCTGCTGCTGGCTGGGCTGCCGCTGCTCATTCCTACCGTATCTCTCATGCTCTTGTCGCAGTTCTGAGACAGAGCAAAGGTCAATCTTAGTATGGTTGTGGAAGTTTGAAAGATAGGAATTTCAGGTAGTTTGGACGTGGCGGATGAATGCTTGCGGGCACTTGGAGTAATTGGGCGAAGACTCAAAGCTTCGTCTCTTCTTCATCCCCATCTCATGGTATTCGGTTCACTTCTATTCGACACAGATAGATTGTTATGATATCAGGTTCTGGCGGAGTGGAAAGGACGCGAAGGCGGAGTCGGCGCTCTTTCTGCTGTCATTGAGACTGCGGGAAGCATTGTGAAGAGAGCAGTTCTGTTGTCAGTGCAAGAGAGGATCTGCCTGGCCGCTTCCCGCAACCCCAGCCCCGGCCATGCTCGTCTTCTCTCTGCTCTCTTGGCTCACGGACACGATGGCGTCCCTCTTCCTATTCATGTCACTTCCTCTGTTTCTGTCTTCTTCGTTCAGAAGCTTTCTTTACAATGATAATGAATAGAACTAAGATGTGCTTGATCGGATATCACTGCAGATCGCTCGTTTCGTTGCTCTTCAACTGAGAAGCAATGAAGATGCAGATCGATGTCTTCTGATGGTTCATGCCTTTTCTAGGCCAAGAACCCTTGCTCTCGGCAGGGAAGTCTGCTTGAGTCGACTTTTGCAGAAGGAGCAACTGGAGGAAAAGGAAGGGGAAACCATGACACGGGAAAAGAGAAGGAGACTTGATGGGAATGAGGGAAGAGTGCAGAATGGGGAGAAGGGTGCAGAGAGAGAGGAACACCGCGGAAATGATGGAAATGATATCGATGAGCAGATCCGGCAACACCAGCAAGGTATTTTCACAATAAAATTTTTTAATGAAAGCTTTTAAATAAATAAAAAAACAATTGAATTAAGGATGTAATGATGTTGGTGCGATTGTCCAAGAGATGGGTGAACATAGCAAGCAAACATCTCTCAACGAAAACACGGGGCTGAAGAAGATGCGAAAAAAGAAAAAGAACAAGTACTCCCTTGAAGCGGAAGGGACGGTTTGTGCTTATTTTACTTTTGAACCATTTTTTTTGTTATTCATTATTTGTGAGCTATTATTTTGCTTTACGCGATTACATTCTTTTTGGCTACAAACTAGGATTGAACTATGAATTATTTTAAATCATAATTAATGAGGCTAATTAATTAAAATGAGGGTACTCTTCAGCACCTAAACTGTTCTGCTCTGCTGAATGGGAAATCAACTGCTGCCTCAGTTGTAACTACGCCCATCATCACACTGGACGAGGATGAGGATGATTTCCACGACCTCTCTTCTCCTTCTCATTCTGGGAACACTGTCAATGGCTCGACTCCTTTGATCGCAAAGTCAAGTTTTGACAAGGTTAATATACAAAGTTTATTTTCCTCGTCTCTTTGAACTAAAAATTCTTTTTTCGTTGCAACTATGTTATGATTTGTTTTTCAGACGCCGTCTTCCAATGCTAGGGATATTCTGGATTTGCTTGTTATTGAATGATGGTTGTTAATTACTGACTGTGACACTCCATTGCAGCATATGTTATTTGTCGCCATGTTGTTGTTGCTTCTTTTACTTCTATTGTTAATCTATATCTTTAAACAATGTTTTCGGTTCTTTGTTGAAATGATCAAAAGAAAGGCATGATTCCCCTTGTTAAGTGGAGTTGAAGGCTGGTTGTTTTTCCGGATGTACCTGTGCTGAGTTCTGTCGCCATATATGTACCCCTTTTGTAATTCTCTTGATAGCGATGGGAGAACCGCGGCCAGCTCCGCCCCCTCGTCGAGTCTCTCGTCTTCTGAGGAGTAACAACAAGTATGACATGGAAGAGCCCCACTGGGAGCAACTCTACAACTCGTGCATCCTCAAGCATCAACAGGCTTGCGGAGCCAGCGCCTTTCAGGTACATTGTTCCTCTCTCGCTAGGCATGGGATGTAGGAATGTTCCTGTTTGAGGATAAGCTCTTGGTTATGGCATCTCAACAAGATCAGCGGGAGCGAGTGACACAGGCCCTTATCTACGGTATTCTGGTGGAGACTCCGGATAAAGCGCCCAAGGTTCGTTCAATCTCTGCGTTTTTTTTTAAGATTTATCCTTCCAATACAGTGCAATCGCTTAGAAATCTGTTGGTTTTCGCGTAAGCTTGAAAAATATTTAGTCCAAAAGTCAGTAATTTCTTTATGTAGAGGATTTGCGCTTCCTTTAATTGTATGTTGGTGACGTTTCCATATGATGATGTGTATTGTAGTTGTTCGAATACCTCTGCACCGTCACGACGGATCAGTGGTTCAACGCTCTCTGCAATGTCAACATGATCATCTTCGAGTGCTACCACCGACTCCGCGACAACTGCCGAGATCAACTCATCACTTTCTTCCGTCTTGCTATCAAAGCGAACGTGCCTAAGGTATTCTTTTTTTTCATTTTATTAAGTAATAAGTGAAATAATTTTCCTTACGTGAGCATTGCACCGTGAGTTCCCTTCTCTGGTCGGACCTCTTATTTCTTTTTATGATTCATGCTTAGATTGACAACGTGCTGTTGAATTACGTACGCTATGTGAACGACAGTCTTGACTGGAATGTGAGAGTGAAGATGGCACGGCAAGTCGCGCAGCTTCTCACTGAGCAGAGTGGCAGGGAATGGATGCTCGCGCTCAAGCAAGCTGCTCCTCTCAATGCCTTTATTCTCCTGGTATCTCTCTCTCTCTCTCTCTCTCTCTTCCTCTCTCTCTCTCCCTCTCTCTCTCTCTCCTCTTCCTCTCTCTCTCTCTTCTTCTCTCTCTCTCCCTCTCTCTCTCTCTCTTCCTCTCTCTCTCTCTCCCTCTCTCTCTCTCTCTCTCTCTCTCTCTCTCTCTTCCTCTCTCTCTCTCTCTTCCTCACAGGCATTCACTCGTCTATCAGCGGAGATGAGTGGGCAGCCAGCCCTAGAGAGTACCCGTCTTCAACTTCGTTCCCTCTGCGCCTTTATCATCCGCCGTCGCTTTGCGGATGCAATGATCCTTGGCCGAGATCTTCTCCTGGTCATTCTGAGATGTGTCAAGACTCCTCAGATTGCTCCAATCTGGAGAGATCTCATCCACAATCCCGCTTCATTTGCTCCCGGATTCCGAGGTATTCGTTGCATGGCAGTGAGGGAGTGTCGATGACTGCTTTGCTAATGGTGTCCATTTGGTTGTAGGGATCGAAGAATTGCTTGCCCGCTCGTGCACCACTGCCTCACAAATGAGAATTTCAATAACCTTGCATCGGAAGATCGATTTCATGTTGAAACTGAAACCAGGCCAACACGAGCGACATTTCGAATGGTTCGCTGAAGCGGTCAGAAGTGATTTGTTTGGTGATACAAGTTTAGTGCATCTGTATGATAACGTTGGATTGGAAAGTATTGCAGCACCTAAAGGGTCCAGACTCGGGATCCCTGAGGGGAGAGCTACTCCGCTATGTCCTCCACGCTGCTCCTGAAGGGGGCACCCATGAGATGCGCCCTCTTCTCATCCATTTTCTCTTCAACTCTACTGTATCTCCTGAGCACTGCGCTTTTCTCCGTGTATGTCGTTGTCTCTCACCCTAACCAAGGGTTGTGGACTATGCTCTAAGATGTGCAATTTGAGTCGTACTTCTGGTGGGATTGGCTTGGGTTCGTGCCGCAGGCTGAGCACTATCATCCAATCGATTACGCCTTCAACAGTCTCCGCCACATTCTGTCCTTCCAGCCGACTCTTGCCCACTCCCTCTTCGATTTCATTATTAAGGTCTTTTGATTTCTGCAATCATTCGGTTTGAGATAGTGACAGTAAAGAGAATTGGCAGGAGTCAGCTCAGCTGTGGCCGCCCCTCTCCGCTAAAATGAGATCTTCTGTGAGCGGAGCTTTCCGTCTTGTGGCAGAAGCACAAGGCTCACCGTTAGATATTTCCGATATTCATTTATTTTCTCCCTCACCATTTTGAAAGATTTCTTGAGAAGTCACATAACATTTAAAGTGCCTATTTCTAGATTAAGCTTTTTGACTAACAATTCTTCTTAAGAACCGACTCCCTCTCTCTCTCTCTCTCTCTCTCTCTTTATATATCTCTCTCTTTCTCTTTCTCTCTCTTTCACGCTCTCACTTCCTCACCCTCTCTTTCTCTCCGTACATTATTCAGTGCCGTACAATCCGTGTTGGAAAGCAGTAGACTGGATAGCCGGATGCGTGAAATGCTGCGAGAGGCTCTGAACCCAATGGCGAGAAGGGCTGTCCCTGCCACTTCCGTCTCCTCTTCTTCTCCTTCCCCAGCCCCTTCAAATTCTCAGTCATCTCCCTCTTCCGCCACTCCTCAGGAGGGCATTGCTGTCAAGAATTCTTCAGCTCCTGTCCGATTTTGAATGATTTTTTGTCACTATTCAATTAAGAGCTGTTTAAATTTATCTTAGTTACTCTTTATTTGAAGGAATCCGCCAAGGAGAAAGAGAAGATCAAAGGAAAAGAAAGAGTTGGCAGTAGTCGAACAAAAGAGGAAGAAGCGATAGCTGGACTCTTTAAGCAGATCAGAGGGGAACTCAGGGATCTTCTTGAGGCTGTTAAGGTGTGTTCTTTCATAACTTTAGTAATTTTTTTTATTTCTGGCTTTTTTCCGCTTATTTTTTTATTTCTGGCTTTTTTTCCTCTTATTTTTTTATTTCTGGCTTTTTTGTAATGTTTGTCAATGTTTTATTTTTTGTATATTTACACGATTTTGTAATATCTTCCAGTGGACCTGTTTTGGGACGTATCTCATGATATTATAGCTTCTTCTATACAGGCAGCTCAGGCGGAAGACGACTCGGAGAGGGCGGAGGCTCTTGCCAAGCTCGCCACTTTCATCGTGACGAATGCTAGTTTCTCTTCTGTCTTGCAAATGATAATGTTGAGTGTGTTGCAGGAAGAAGTGCAAGAGGACGACGCGTTGCTCGACCTGACCGGCCAGGCCCTCCTGGCCTGTCTGCCCCCTTTGACTGCCTCCGATGGTTCTCCTCTCATCCCCGACTCTGCTGGCAGCTCCCCTTCCCACCCTTCTCATGGCAGTCTCTCTCATCTCCTTGCTGCCATCGCTAGCTTCCAACTCCACGCTCTTTTCCAGTCTCTGCAAGGCACTGAACCAGACTCCCAAGCTAGGTCAGTTCTCTCTCTTTCTCTCTCTCTCTCTTTCTCTCTTTCTCTCTCTCTTTCTCTCTCTCACTCTCTCTCTCTATCTCACTCTCTCTCTCACACTCTTTTTCTATCTCACTCTCTCTCTCTATCTCACTCTCTCCCTACCCTTCAGACAAGCTCTGCTGACAGTTCTGTCTGCCATGAGAGAGAAGGAAGTGGCTGTTTCTATGCAGCTCCTTGTCTACATAAGAGTAAGTAACATATTCTTCGTCAGGCTCAAAATAATCACTCCTTTCATACAGCTGTGAGTGATCTAATTCGTGCACTATTAATGGAAATGATATTGTGACGTTATCTTGTTTTTCTTATATTTGTATGGTCACATTGAAATATTAATTTCATGTGCGATAAATAAATAAATATGAATGGTGATTCCTCTTCAATTTCGAGGTCTGCGGCCAGGACTCCCAGGAAGTTTCTCCTGCCCTCTATGAGGAACTTGCTTCTATTGCTGAAGTCAATCTCGAATTCCGTATTGAAGAGGATATGGAGGTGAGTAAAAAAGCGCAGCCTGATTGTAAAAGAGCAAGAGAATGATGAGAGAGAGAGCAGGGAAAGAGAGATAGAAAAGGAGAAAGGAAACCGATTGGAATATAGAAGATATAATGAAGAGAGTGTTAAGAGATTCGCGTTGGATGACCGCCGCGTCTTCTCTCTTCTCCTCCCTTTTGTCTTCAAAAACTTCCCCATAGCTGCTGCTTCTCACCGTCTCTTCCGTGTCATCTCCCATTACATTGATGCCCAGCAGCTCAATGAATTCTTGGGAGAGGTCATTCTTTTGTCAAAAGGACACTGCAAGTACACACTTCTTGTAGGTCGTTCGTGAGGATCTTTCGTTGTTCCGCAGGGAAACCTTCATGGCTGTCATGAGCGCTTCCCTGGACTGGGCAGTCATCCCACAAATCATGCTTTGGCAACTGGGTACCATTCCTACTCGGAGACGGAGAGAGAGAGAGAGAGGCAGAGAGAGAGAGAGAGAGAGAGAGAGAGTGTTTAAGTGTGGGCTGACGGAGTGACGGCGGAGTGGATGTACCCTCTCTTCAACCGAGTTAGCACGTCCAAGCACGAGGCCACTGCCTCGCAGCTCATTCTCCTGCTCAAAAGACAAGAACCCAACTCCGCTCTCGTCCGCCACATCTTCTCTCGTCCCACAACTACGGACGACCCTTTCACTGTCAATGCCATTAAGGCAGGGGGCATCAAGAAAGAGGGAGATATCAGGAAAGAGTCTTCGTTTAGGTCATGATCGAGGACCAGGAGAGTTGTCACAAAACGGCGGATCTCACTTCCACTCTGATCAGGAAACTGCTGTCCAGTGGAGACATTCTACTCTCTTCAGTTGCTCCAAGCAAGGAATCCGAGAAGGGCCGCAAGCCAGGGCCGAGACTTAGCTTGGAACATGTCAGTTTACTTCTTTCTGTCTTGAGTCATTGTAAATCTTAATAATCCTTAGGTATTATTCCACCTAAGCGAGATGGCTTCTCGTTGTGTTCTGAAGGAGAAGAGAATGACTGAACTTTTGCTGACTCGCGAATCCTTCCGGGTATTCAGTTAAATGTGTCTCCTCTCCTTCTTTCTTCTGTTGTTCCAGGAGGCATTGACAGCGGTGAGGAAGGGAGAGAAGAGTGCCCTTCTCTACAATCGGTACCCTAAGCTCTTCACAATGGTCGATTTGATGAGGGAAGCGAAAGGGGCTCGCACTTTGCGGGCAAACCGTGCAGCGGCGCGTGCTGCCGCAGGGAAGAGAACGGAGACTCCGCCCCCTCAGGAAGACGACAGTGGCCCAAGGAAAAAGACAAGACGGACAGTGGTCAACGACTCTGACAGTGACTAACTAAGAGGGAGGGACTGACTTGAAGTCACTCTGCTCAAGGCCATTGCTTTCGTTGCTAGCATTCAAACCATGTTTTGTACTCTCATTCCTTCAGTTGGAAAGTATACCTTTCAAAAATATCGGGTGTGCTCTTCAGGTCGTTGAGCCTTGAAAGCTAATGTATAAATACCCATTATTTATTAATCGTGAATAAATCGTCAGAATCATGATGTTCGGCTGAAGAGCGAAAAAAGCAAGTTTTCCTTCTTGCAACTTGTAGTACCTGTTTGATATTATCTCGCATGAGAACAGAGAAGAGAAAGTGGGAGAATGAAGAGTGAGTGAGTGTTTGAGCTAGTGAAGGTGGTAAGGTAGATCAGTGATTCTGGGTTGGGTGGAGGGGGAGTGGTGAGCGAGAAGCGAAAGCAGCAGGGAAAGGAAGGCGTGCATGTGCATCAGAATGGCATGAAATCATGTTGGGTTTGTGTATGTTTCGTATATGTCTTGCAGATCTGAAGAAGATCGTCTTGCAGAACTTCTCATAACTCCGCATGGCCATTTCTTCAAATGAGTCTTCAAATAATACGGTATGTACACTTTGCTTCGCTGCTGGAAGTTTGTGCGCTGCTTTTGATACTGAATGGTTTGATCCGGTGGCGATCCTTCTTTCCTTTCTTTCCTGAAATCTAGCTTTGCAGGAAGATGGAACCGGAGTGGCCCCGGAGATCCTTCTGCTCCGCTCAGTGAACGGACGTAAACTGGGGAGGGGACTGCTGCCTTCCGAACCCGCTTGCCAACTCTCTGTGGTCGACCATCTTGGCCGTTCTCTCTTCCACCAGATTCTCCCTGCTAATCGCAAGGTTCTCTCTTACACTCCTCAGCCTCTTCTTTCTAATTGGTTGCTTTTCTTTTCTTTCAGACACGGAATCCCCAATGGGAACTGAATCAACGCATTCGTGTCGACCCCAGCCACTCGCTGCAACTAAGATTCTTCGATTGCTCGCGTTCGGTTAGTTCCGTATTTCTTAACGTTTTTATGGGTTTCTTTAGACATTTTGCCTTGATATTTATTGCCCTTTGTTATTATCCCTTTTGATAAGAAGCGTGGGGAACAGCAAGATATGTAAATTGGAATGATTAGAACAGCGAGCTGGGAACAGTCGTCGTTCGCCTCGAACTGTTCCGACAAAGTCGATCTCATCTTGAAGTTCCTCTTGTTCCTCGAGGCCGTGTCTATCTCTCTGCTCATCTTGGTGCTCCAGACATCGAATCGTCCTCTGGCCGCTCTCTTCCTCCAGGTTCGTCTTTTCTTTTCTTTCATCTAAATTCTTCTCCATGATTCTTTTCTCTGTGTGAAAGGATGGGAAGAGCGCTCGGACGGCAATGGACGCACCTTCTACGTGGATCACAACAGACAGAGGACGCAATGGGAACCGCCCGAGGGAGTCTTGATTGGAGGAGTCCAGAGAGAGGAGGAGCAGGAAGAGAGCCGTAGACAGCTCCTCTGCTATCGCCAGAGGAGTGCTGCTGCCCACGCCGCTGCAGCGGTCGCTCCTCCCGATGCAGACAGACTCCTCGATGCTCTCCAAGCTGTATGGGATCAATGGCATCTCTGCTACTTACTGAAATTAAACCTAGAATTTAAAAGATATCATATGCGTAGATTGACGATGGAATGCGTGCGAACTTCGAGGGTGAGCAGAGTGGGCAGAATGGCACGGAGAATGAAGAGGAAGAGGAGAGGTCGTTGCCAGAGGGATGGTCTTCGCAGGTCGGACTGGAGAGGGAGAGAGAGAGAGAGGACGAGAGGGAGAGAGAGAGAGGATGAGAGGGAGAGAGAGAGAACGAAGAGAGAGAGAGAGAGCAAGAAGATGTCTCTCTCTCTCTCAAGAAAGCTTGATTTCAGATGGCTCCGAATGGCCGAGTGTTCTACATCGACCACAATAACCGACGTACCCAATGGGATGATCCTCGTGTCTCGAATGGTTCCGGAGTGGGCGGAGCTTCCGATGGACTGCCTCCTCTTCCCTCTGGCTGGGAACAGCGAGTGTCTGCAGATGGCAAAGTGTTCTTCGTGGACCACAACCACCAACGAACCCAGTGGGAGGATCCTCGTTTCGAATCCGCTGCCTCTTCCCCCTCCACTCCGTACTCTGCTCATTTCAAGCAAAAGGTCTGCAGCTTTCTCTTTCTTTTTATGCTTTTTTCAATTAACAGGTCGAGTTCTTCCGCTCCAAACTGCCTCCGGCACCGAATGGGAAGTGTGAATTGATTGTCAATAGGACGTCCATCTTCGAAGACTCGTATCGTCAGATTATGGCACGTGAACCGGAGCAACTCAGGTTTGCTATGGCTTGTTCCAATTACTCTCACTCGCGTTCTCTTTCACTCGCTCTCTCTCACTCACTCTCTTGTTCTCTCTCACTCACTCACTCTCTCTCTCTCTCTATCTCACACTCGCTCTCTCTCTCTCGCTCTCTCTCACTCACTCTCGTTCTCTCTCTCTCTCTTACTCTCTCGCTCGTTCTCTCTCGCTCGTTCTCTCTCTCTCTAAATGTTTAGGCAGAAGCTATGGATTGAGTTGGTGGGGGAGAATGCTCTGGACTATGGCGGAGTGAGTCGTGAGTGGTGTCTTCTGCTCTCTCGCCACTGTTTCAATCCTTACTACGGTCTCTTCGAATACTCTGCGACGTTAGTTGCACTTAATATAAAGGATTCACTTGCTTGTGATATTTCTTTATTTTTATGCTTTTCTTACATTTTACTTTATTAAGTAATTGGTTTACCTACTTAATGCATAATTTTTGCACTGGCAGGGATACTTACACTCTTCAAATCAATTCTCATTCGGGAACATGCAATCCCGAGCATCTCTCTTACTTCCACTTCATTGGAAGAATCATTGGAATGGCTCTCTATCACTCCAAACTACTCGATGGTTCTTTTCATTCTTTGTTCAATCTGAAAGGAAGAGAGATTGATAGATAGCGGACGAGTGAAGAAGAAGAGTACCTTAAGATAGCTTGATTTAGCTTTCTTCATTCGTCCCTTCCACAAGATGATGCTCGGTGCTCCTCTCTCCATGGAAGACATGGAGTCGGTGGACACTGCCTTCTACCAGTCTCTTCTCTTCGTCAAGGAACACGATCCGGAGGGACTCGACCTGACGTTCTCAGTGGATGAGGATGCTTACGGAAAGATGGAAAGCATTGAACTCATGCCCGGAGGGGCGGAGCTTGCAGTGACGGAAGAGAACAAAGACAAGTACATCGAGGCAGTGGTGCAGTGGAGATTCTCGCAGAGGATCCGCTCCCAGATGGATGTCAGTTCATTCCATTTCAAGCTTCGCTCATGGATTCTTTGTGCAGGCTCTGCTGAAGGGAGTGTACGAGTTGGTTCCCGTGGAGCTCCTTCGACTCTTCGATGCATCAGAGCTGGAACTTCTCCTCTGCGGTCTGCAGGCCATTGATGTGACTGACTGGCGGCTGAACACGCTGTACAAAGGAGGCTACGGGCCGAATCATCCAGTTTGTGAAATACATGCCGAATTGAGTGGTCAGCGGCTTTTCTTGGAGGTCATCTACAACTTCTGGAAGTGTATGCTTGGCCTGGACAACGGGCAGAGGGCACGGGTTCTGCAGTTTGTCACGGGCACTTCGCGGGTGCCCATGAACGGATTCTCCGAGCTGTTCGGGTCTACTGGGCCGCAGAAGTTCACTATTGAGAAGTGGGGAGACGACAGGATGCTCCCCAGGGCACACACTTGGTCTGTTTCCCCCCTTTCCCGCTATCTTTGGTCTCTCGCTCTCTCCTCTCTCTCTCTCTCTCTCTCCTCTCTAGACCTGTGTAGCCTCCCCGCTTTGCTCTTTCTTCCTGATTACTCTAGCTTTCTTTTTCACTCACTCTCCATCTCTCGTGCCCTATCTAGCCTCGTCTCTCTTCCGCTGTTGCTGTCTCTGCCCTGTCTAGCTTTCTCTCTCTCTCTCTGCCCTGTCTAGCTTTCTCTCTCTCTCTGCCCTGTCTAGCTTTCTCTCTCTCTCTCTCTCTCTCTCTCCTCGTTATCTGACTTGTCTAGGTTCCCCTCTTGTAGCTTCAACCGCCTCGACTTGCCTCCCTACCGTACTTTCGCGGACCTTAGGAAGAAGCTTCTGATCGCCATTGAGAACTCCGAGATCTTCGCGGGTGTGGACTGAGTGCCCATCCACGAGTTCTCCTTGAGCCTCTTACTTGCCTCCTTGCATACTCGCCCGCCCTTTTGATCTGATTTCTTCATTCCCGATGAATAGTCAGAAAAGATAGATATGAGATTCATTTGAATTCCGAAGTCAAATAACGGTATCTGTGAATGAAAGCTTAAAAAATGAGAATATTTCCAGATCCATCCTATGGCACTGAAAAAGAGGAACATGGCTAGCGTACATAATGAGCAACTTACATATGCAGAATAAAACAAACTGGCAAACATTGCCTACTGCGGAGATCGGAGGGGAAGTAGGAGGGAGATAAAGCAATGACAAGACCAGAAGTAGCCTTTGGCTGGCTACAGTTCGTTGTGTCTGATGTCGTCGAGGTGCTCTCCGTACCGGGTGGCCTCGGAAGAGACGAACAACTCGTACTGCTCAGCCACCTCCTCGTAGCCGAGGGAACCGTCTCTGTCTGCGTCTGCCTTGGCGAAGAGATGCTTTGCCTCCAGCTGAGCCGTCTCCCGGAGGGATGGAATCAGCCATGCAGTGATCTGAGCAAGAGAAGAGTCTCAGTGTACGGTAAGAGTAAAAGGGGACCTCATGGCCGGTGAGTTTGCCGTCCTCGTCCTTGTCGTACTCCTTGTGGAATCGTTCCTTCTCTGCCTGGTGCCACTCACTCTTCTCGTTGCTGGCGACCTCCCCAAGGTACTCGGCCAGTGAGATCGCCCCGTCCTTATCTTCGTCCTTCTCACTCATAGTCAACTCAACCAGAGTGTCGTGCATGTGCTCGTAGTGTTCCTGGGAGTAAGATATGCATAAGTAAAGGTCACAGCATCTTTGAGTTATGCAAAATAGATACTTCATTTTACATAAACTATAACTATTAAAGAGCGACTTAGAAGAAGATCTGCACGAATGGCAAGAAAGGGGTGAAAAAAATGAAACCGGTGTAATGAAAGCAGCGAGTTCGTCCTTGGAAAGCGACTCGTCGCGGTCCTTGTCAGCAGCCTCGAAGTACTTCTTGTCTTCAGCCATGAGCTTCCGGTCATCGGCATCCAATTCCTCCTCCTTCTCGTGGGGGAAGACATCTGCCACGTACTCCTTCCAAGAGATCTTCCCATCTCCATTCGTGTCCATTTCTCGCATTCTCTCCTCCGTCTCCTCTTCATCCACCGATCGAATCGACTTCACAATCCAATCCGTCAGCTCCTTCTCCGTTATCTGCACTCACTAATCGTCAAAAGGCTCACACATTTCTTGTTTCCTTATCCAAATGACACTTTCGCGTCCTACGACTACTTTAATAATGACAGAGTATACTCTCTAAATACAGTAACAGAAAGGAATGAGGCAAGAGAATGATGAAACCTGTCCATCCTTATCGTCGTCCATTCGCTTCGCCACGGCGCGCAGTCGTTTTCTGGCTTCTTCAGCTGGGAGCTGTCCAACAGCATCCGCTTCCTTTCTTGATCCTGGAAGGAGGAATGGAGGAAAGAGCATAAAGAGAAAGAGAAGAGCTGACCAACGATGGCCTCTGCATCGACGTTGTGCTCTCCGTGGTGCCGTTGAATACGAGAGACAATTCCTCCATCCGCCACTCTCTCTTTCTCTGCCGAGACGGCAAAGACAAGAAGGCAAGAGAGCAGAGAGAGGGAAGCGGCAGCCATGGCTGAGGAGTGGCGACTGAGTGGCCCTCTCTCTGCAATCAATCCTCAGGGAATGAAGGGGTGCAATAAATAGCCCCTCTCAGCACACAACTCTCTCCGCAAGATCGGCAAGACGAAATTGGATCGCTGTCGCCGCAGCCGCGCGAACTCATTTTTCTAGTCCGACGAGAGCAGATTGTCCGCATCCTTGGGGCATCTGATATTTGCCGCGACACTTTTTCGTTCTCTCGTTTAGCGGCAAAATTAAAAGTTCGTTAGAGAGCCGACTAATTCTCCTGTTCGGATAAGAATGCCCCCGAAAAAGAGGGAATTCACTCCATCCGTCTTCGCCGCATGGAGCAAGAGCCAGAAAGCGCGTCCTCCTCCCCGAAGATTCATTCCTGGTTCAGATTCATACTCATCTATTCATCCTTAAGTTTAAGACTTAGGCGAAGTTGTCGACATCAGTGAAGAGCCAGCGGACAACACAGATCCGCCTGCTCCGAAATGCTCCAGAACATCTTCTAGTAGAGTGCAGGCATACCACAATCCGTCAGTGTTCCATGTTGCTCTTCCGTATTGGAATGAGTGAATTGTAATTAGTTGTAAGGAGAGCAATAGGAGTGGAAGAAGCGGGAGGAGACAGCGAGGCTGCCTCCTGGCTGGAGCTGCCTTCTCCTCTGGCTGCCACAGCTGGGGATGTGGATGTCCTCCGTCGTTGTCTCGCTGCGAACTCCGCTCTGATCTTGGCCGGCCGCGCCACTGCTCTTATTGCCGCCCTTTTCATCAACTTTCTTCGGTTATTTTATGACTAATTTGAGGGAATGCGAGATGAGAGAAGATGTCTATGTTTTCCAAGCTAAAGATCGGTGTTCCTTGAGTATCTTCCCCCGTTCTCGTATTGTGCTCTGCACTGGTTCGAATGAGCTGACTGATTCTTTGCGAGAAGTAATCGAAGAGTTTGGTCTTTCTTCTGCTGTCTTTGCCTGTCTTCCTCAGCAACAGAAACTGGCGGAATCTGCGAGAATCGTCCAATGCTCGGCTCCAGTCAGTTTCACTTTCATTCATTTCTGCGTGTTTGAGTCGAGCAGTGGACTATTTTTGAGATTCTGGAGAGATTGGTCAAGAAAGGCGGAGCTCTCATTGACGAACTTCGGCTTGTTGTCTTTCATCTCGCCGCCAGTTATAATGCTTCCAAATTCAAACGAATTGTCTCTCAGCTTATTCTGCAGAAGGTCAAGCACACTCTTCTATTCAAGAGAACAATCAAACGTTTCAGCGGGCAGTTCGTTTCATTTCTCTTGGTGGAGGGGGATCTGCTGGTGGAAGTGTTGGAGCAATCTCGCTACGCCAGAAGGTATGTCTAGTCTCTCTCTCTCTCTCTCTCTCTCTCTCTCTTTTTCTCTCTCTCTCTTTTCCTCTCTCCCCTCTCCCTCTTCGCTCTCTCTCTCTCTCTCTCTCTCTCTCTCTCTCTTTTCCTCTCTCTCTCTCCTCTCCCTCTCTCTATTTTCCTCTCTCTCTCCCCTCTCCCTCTCTCTATTTTCCTCTCTCTCTCCCCTCTCCCTCTCTCTATTTTCCTCTCTCTCTCCCCTCTCCCTCTTCGCTCTCTCTCTCTCTTTCTCTTTCTCTCTATCGCTCTAATTTTGTGTTAGAATGCATGTGATTTTAGTAATAATTTTTCTTGATTCCTCCCTGGAACACTGGCTCTTGCTGAATGAATGCAATCCTTGAGTTAATCGCCGCGATGGGAATTTCCGACTGGATCGAACCCTCTCCCCACGAATTCCGCTTCTCTTCCCCTCCCACTCATGTTACGGTGCTGAAATGGATCGAGGAAGAAAATGGTTTTATGGCAGAAGAAGCAAAACGCCTCGAGCAGGTTTCCTGTCTTGAAGTGAAAGCAGTTCTAATGTATTAATAAACGGTGTTTCTGCAGGTGATTGAGAGATATCTTTCATTAGAACGGCCCGAGTGGCTCCCGAGTTCCAATCCCAAAGAACTTCTCTTTATGCCCTTTGATCTCATGAATAAGGTACCTTTTCATGTAATCTTTTTATACATGAAGTACAATTGGCTTAATTCAGGAATACAAAGACGAGTTTCCGGGAATATTAGTCTCTCTTTATCGCGCATTCCTTCTTAATGGAAGTTCAACTTTTAAGAGAAAGCTGGATGGTAGTTTAATTCCTTAATCATCCTTAATTCTTAATTTTGTTAAGTGGAATTGAGAAATGATCAAATGGAAAAAGAATTGTTCACAACCTTACTCGTGTTTTGTTGAGAACTTACTCGCAGCAGTGAAAGTCTGCAACTTCGTCTTTTGGCTCTGGAGGAAATGGCAGAGGCTTTGGAAGGCGCTTCCGCCGTCGAAGGAATTCACGCAAAAATGAAGCTTCTTAGAAGTCGGCTTGAAAGTCATTCCGAAGAGATTGCGGAGCCTCGCGTGGTTGTCCTGTGTGAAGATTGGGCAGTGGCCGCGAGTGTTGCTGAGTACCTGAGGAACTCCTCGTTCAACCCTTCTCTGCCCATTCTCCTTCTCGGCTCTCCCGAGTCTCCCTTCACTCGTCTCTCTTCTTATCTCCAGATCAACCCCTCGGCTGTTCTCATTCTCTCCATCGACAATGGTTCTTCCTGTGCTCTCGATGCTGTGGAAAGTCTGACTTCTCAGCTGCTCTCCCTCGTCATTTCCACCTCCAAATCGTTCGTCCCTCTAATTTCTGACATCTTCCATTTGAACATTTCTTTTCCTGCTGTTTGTATGTGCCTTCTATTTATTTGAACGATGCTCCTTGTTGTGATTAATGGTTGCGAGTTCTATGGTTACTGCCGTTTCAGCATTTCTTTTTCAGATGTTGTTTCGAATTGGTCAACTTTTTCTCTGGCGAACACGTCGCTCTGCTCAATGAAGAATATGAAAAAATTCGAGAGGTTTCCTTTCTCTTTCTATTCACAGTTATTGTATAAGAAAAGGGAATCCTTGGATTACAGATGCGCGGGGTGGAATTAGCAGTGGCGGCCTCCACGGAAAGTGTTCGGGGAGCAGTTGCAGTCTCCTCCTTCTCATTTCAACTCGAACCCAGTGCTCTCCACATCCCGGCTCACAGCATGAAACTCAGGCCAACTCTCCCCGCCTCTTCCCAGCATATCTCCCTGTCAGTCTTCCTCTCTATCCGCTCTCACCCACTCTCTCTCTCTCTTTCTCTCTCTCTCTCTTTCTCTCTCTCCCTTTCTCTCTCTCTTTCTCTCTCTCTCTTTTCTCTAGGACAGTGCACGACTTCGCCCTATCATCAGTGGAGCACAGTGTCCTCTGCCGTCGTCTGTCTGGCTGCCAGTCGGCAGTCTTCCCTTGCTGCCGTTTCCCTCCCGACCCTTTCATCCTCTCAGTGGGTGATGTTCTCTGGAATGATCAGGCGCAGTCTCCCTCTTTCTCTTCCTCTCTTACTCGTCTCTTTACTCATCAAGTGTCCTCATCTTCTCCAGAATTCCCACCCCCTGCAGACTCTCTCTTCCAAAGCTTAGAAACGAGAAAGAAATCTTCCCGATCTTCAACCTCTTCATCTCTCCGCAGTTCGTGAGAACCTCTCCTTTCTATGTCTTTCTCAGCGATATAAGTTAACTTTTCAATAGACTGTTTTGATTAGATTGTGTGCCGTGTTCGGTTCTCAGCGACTCTCATCCTGAACCTTCCCACCTCTTTCATTTTCTCTCCGGTGCAGATGTCCTTTCTGTTTACGTGGTCTGCCACTGCATATCGAAAGACAACGTAGTCTTTCTTTTTCTCGCTCTTTTACTTTCAGTCTCTCCATCCACTTCGTCCACCTTGGTTTTCCCTTCCCTTTCATCAGTTCTTTTTTGTGATCCCCAGTTATGGGTCATTTTTCAGGTTTCTTTTGCCTGATGATCCCTTAGTGAGGTCTAGATTCAATATCATTTATTTCATTCACATAACGCAGGGTTAGCCACAGTTATTAACAGAGCAAACATCAATAAAACGAAGGGATGCGAAAGCTGTCTTGTGATTTCTGGCCAGCTGAGGGCTGCGGGGGGAGAAGAGAGGAGCAGGAAGGCAAAGGGACTCTCTCAAGAGTCTCCAAGAAGAGAGCGCCTGGCAGAGAGGTTAGAGACGGGGTCCAGAAAGTGCTAGCCCCCGGATTAACATTCCCCGATTGGACGAAGTAAGGGAATGGGACTACTTCAGTGACCTGCGCGAACTATTAGCCAAAGTCTGAACGTTTGGACATGCGACAGCTAAAAAAAAAACACATTTTGGACTTGGTTTGCTTGGAAATGTCCGGCAAAGATAAATGAATACTTTGATAGCTTTGATGAATTGTTCAACTTGCTGTCTCTATTACCTCTTTCCACATTCTTATAATCTACTGCTGATGCTCTCTGTGCTGCGATTCTACCATTGCACAATGATCGGAGAGAAGCTGTATGTACATGTTGAAGGAGAAATGACGGATGGAGGGAGTTGAAGGAAGACGGAGACAGAAATGCGGAGGGAACCCGAGTGTGCACAGAACAAGGCGCTTTCTGACAGACGTACAGCAGCAGCAATGCCAGCTGATTTGAATGATAGAGAGAAAAAGAGAGAGAGAGTGTTTAATGGGACGAGAGTGACAGAGAGAGAGAGAGAGGGGGAGGGAGAGAGAGTAAAAGGGGAGAGACAGAGAAATTCGCCAGTGCACCCAGTAGCTCTTACAAAATGAATGATAATATGAACGGTAAATCAACGATGCAAGTTAAACACGGATATCAAAAAAAGAATATCGTAGTAGGAATATCTTTGAGAATCGACGGAACCATTGTTTGTTGAGGTAGATAAAGAGAGATGGAGAGACTGAAGACGGCCATGAAATCGATGAGAGAAACAAAGGAAGACAGAGATAGTATAGTGATCGGATAACAGAGATAGAGAGGGAGATACTCAACTCATCGGATATTCAACTGCTGTCTGCAGTCGCGCCTCTCCAGCAAACTACCACAGCAATTCTACATGCGGCTTATTACACGTGAATAAGGTAGAATGGGCGAATACAAGAGGAAGAAGTGAGAACGGGGAACGGGAAATGGACAAGAAGGGACGACTACAACAACGACAACTGCACCAGAATCAGCCATTACGGAGTGAGAGATTGGAAGACAGGGAGAGACTAGTCGACACTCTCAGTCAGCCAGAGAAAGAGAGAAAGAAACGGAGCTCTTGCATGCACTTCATGGGTCAGTAAAGGCGAGTAACCGGGTCAAGAAAGCACGGGGAGGAGGGAGAAGGGGCGTTAGATATCAAAGTTCAGTTGATTATTCGTGGTCTGCGAGAGTTCGTGTCGGAGAATGCTCTCCATGTCCATGTCAATCAGAGGCTGATCAGGCAGAGTCAGATTCTCCAAGTCGATGGGGAGAGCAGCGTGCAGACCGGAAGGAGGTGCTGAAGCCATCGCAGCCATCGATGCCATCGAAGACACCCCGCAAGAAGGCACTCCACTGGCCCAGCCGGCGTAGCTGGCCAGGTAGGGCGGCAGAGGGCCCCCTTGGCTCACCAGACTAGCCTGGCTCACCAGGATGGTCTGTCCAGCCGACCCCGTGCTGCCAGTCTGGCTGCCCAGTCCCGGACTCTGCGAGAGGGAACCGGGCTTCCCCAGTTCAAGGTGGCAGCCACGTAGCAGCGGATTCCCCAATTGAGCTGCTGAAGGACCGCGAACGGAGCTTAGCTCCTGGTAGGATGGCGGCGGCTGCACTCCAGGCTCTTGCTGCAATTACAGAGGCGAGAGAGAAGAGAGTGAGAGTGAGAGGAGAGATTACAGAGGGAGAGAGAGTGAGCGAGAGAGAAGAGAGTAAGTGAGAGGAGAGATTACGGACGGAGAGAGAGTGAGCGAGAGAGAAGAGAGTAAGTGAGAGGAGAGATTACAAAGGGAGAGAGAGTGAGCGAGAGAGAAGAGAGTAAGTGAGAGGAAAGATTACGAACGGAGAGAGAGTGAGCGAGAGAGAAGAGAGTAAGTGAGAGGAGAGATTACAGACGGAGAGAGAGTGAGCGAGAGAGAAGAGAGTAAGTGAGAGGAGAGATTACGGACGGAGAGAGAGTGAGCGAGAGAGAAGAGAGTAAGTGAGAGGAGAGATTACAGAGGGAGAGAGAGTGAGCGAGAGAGAAGAGAGTAAGTGAGAGGAGAGATTACAGACGGAGAGAGAGTGAGCGAGAGAGAAGAGAGTAAGTGAGAGGAGAGATTACAGACGGAGAGAGAGCGAGCGAGAGAGAAGAGAGTGAGAGTGAGGGGAGAGATTAGAGAGAGCAAGAGAGAGGGAGAGCAAGAGAGAGAGAGAGAGAGAGAGAGAGAGAGAGAGAGAAAGAGAAGAGAGTGAAAGTGAGAGGAGAGATTAGAGAGGGGGAGAGAGCGAGAGAGACAGAGAGAGAGAGAGAAAGAGAGAGAGAGAGAAAGAGAGAGAGAGAGAGAGAGAGAGCAGTGAGTCGCACCTTGATATTCTTGATATCCGGCTTAATGTCCTGCTGTTGCCTGTGCATGCTCTGCCCTCCTCCACGACGGAAGCCGGAGGCCTCGATCGAGCTCTCCAGACGCATCTGCATACAATTCATGTGTGAATTCATTCCGCTATATCACCTCCCTTTCTCTATCTATCTCTCTGGTTCCCTCTCTCTCTATGTCTCTCGCTATCTCTCCCTCTCTATCTATCTCTCTGGCTCCCTCTCTCTCTCTCTCTGTCTCTCGCTATCTCTCCCTCTCTCTTTCTATCTCTCTGGCTCCCTCTCTCTCTATCTCTCTCGCCATCCCTCTCTCACTCTCTCTGTGGCTCTCTCCCCTTCTCTAACCTGATCAGTCCTCTCGAGGATGTCAGATGGAATGGCAACCCCATTGGTGGCAGCATCAACCCAAGGGGGGAAGTCGAAGTCTTCGAAGTGGTCGATGCCAGGAGAGACGACGTTTCGTGCGGAGGCGGCGGGGACGGAAGAGGACTGGGCGCGGGAGCGGAAGAGAGGGTCGAAGGCACCGCCAGCAGAAAGGGACTCCTCTTCCACAGGGGTGGCCGTACTCACTGAGCAGGGGTACAGCTCGTGAGGGGCCAGAGAAGCCGTGCTTCCAAGGGCTGAAGAACCTCCTGACAGAGTTGCCGTGCTGCCTCGAAGCTCCAGAACCTTCAGAGGCAGAGAGAGAGAGAATGAGACAGAGAGAGAGACAGAGAGAGAGAGAGACAGTTAGAGAGAGAGAGACAGAGAGACAGAGAGAGAGATTCAGGTTCTGTACGTAAACTCTTCTGTCGTTGTTACTCGAGTCCGGCTTGAAAGTGTTCTTTCTGTGGCAAAGATTGTGGGCGTCAGCGGAGCGGCGAGCACTGCTGCATTGGCTAGGGGTAATCCTTGCGGAATGGTTGCGTTGTACCCCATCTCGCACCCTCTCTTATTCCCTCGCACCCTCTCTTTTCTCTCTCTCATTACTCTCCTCCTCCTCCTCCTCCTCTCTCTCTCTCTCTCTCTCTTTCTCGCTCTGTGGACTGGGTGCTCTCGTGAATGGCTGCCAGTCGGCGAGAGCCTCCCCTTCTCCTTCCCCCCTAGCCAATGCAATGCCGCCGTTGCCGGCGACAATGGACGAAAACAACCCGGACTCATGGAAAAAGAGGAGGCAGCGGGGGGGATGCAAAAGAGACGATATAAAGAACGAATGGGGGAAAAAAGCCCAAACATCAGAGAGAGAGAGAGAGAGAGAGAGAGAGAAACTAAAAACACCGTAGTGTGTGTGTGTGGGGAGTAAAGAGGTAACAAAGAGCGAGGGGGAAAATAAGAGCGAAGAGTGAGAAGATGAAGAGAGATAGATTGAGAGAAAGAAAAAGAGACAAAAAGTGGAAGGCCCCCTGACGCTGTTATTGTGAAGAGGGAACGCTGCCAGAATGTACGAAACGGACGAGTAAAAAAAGTTTAAAGTAAAAGGAAGTTCAGAAAGAAACAAAGAGAAATAGAGAGGGAGAAAGAGCGAGTGAAAGAAAGAGGAGACAGCTACTGGAAGAGAACGAGAGACGGCTTCTGTTATCAGCGGTAGCAATATTGGTCAATGACTTGATTACAACGCCAGGCCACTTCAGATAGTGACTGAAATAGAAGGGAGACCCCATGTGGAGGGAGACAGTAAGAAGCCACTGGATGGCACGAATTTGTAGCAGTTTTAGTGCTGAGTGCAAGTAACATATCATCAGCAAGATATGTTTTAATTTAACAGGAAAAAACAGATGAGATAGATGGAGTGTGAGAGAGAACGAGAGAGAGAGAGAGAGAGAGAGAGAGAGAGAGAGAGAAACCTTCTTGCGAGCTCCACGCCTCTTCTTCTCGATGGCGGCCTTGGAAGTGGCATCAATGGTAGAAGCCCTCTGTCTGCGTGGATTCCTGCCTGGCTTGGCGTCTGGGTTGATAACCCACCAGGAAGACTTCCCCGCTCCTTCGTTCTGGATCCGCATGAACCGCGAGTGAAGGGACAAGTTGTGTCGGATCGAGTTCTGCAATAAGAACTCTTCTCTTTTCTCTTCCATCCTTTTCTATAACTCACCTCTGAACTCACTGAAATCACCAATCATACCGATGAATACAACCTCTGCCTATTCGTTTCCTCTCAATCAGAGTAAAGTCTCTCGCTTATCAAATGTACATTTCATACACACACTTTCCTTCCCCAAGGTCCATGTATCACTGCCGTAAATATAGAAAGGAAGGACAGAGAAACCGAGAGAGGGAGTAGAGACAGCGAGGGAGAGAGAGAGAGACAAAGTTGCAGAAGAAGTGTGGGAGAGAGAAGAGACAGATACAGAAAGAGAGAGAGAGAGAGAGAGAGAGAGAGAGAGCGAGAGAGAGAGAGAGAGAGAGAGAGAGAGAGAAAGGTGTTGACTGAAGCAGCCACAAATTGCTGCCGCAACAGAGGCTGAAAAATTCATCCCGGCAAGTGAGTGGATTTATGAGAAGGATGAAAGGAGCGATTAGAGTCCAGAAAGCGAACAGCTTTTCACGATGATGAAAATTAATTTGGGAAGGCAGCAAGGAACGAGACAGAAAGAGAAAGAGAGACAGAGAGAGAGAGAGAGAGAGAGAGAGAGAGAAGAGAGAGAGAAGAGAGAGAGAGAGAAGAGAAGAGAGTGAGAGATAGAGAGAGAGAAGAGAGAGACAGAGAGAAGAGGAGAACGTGAAGAAGAAGAAAATTAGATATATAATGAGCATACGAAAAGATAGATGACTGGAGGAAAGAAATACCAGCCGTGCTATTAATCTTGGAAGAAAACGAAAATGAACTTTTGTTGAAACATTAATCAACAAAAATCAGAACTTCAAGCATCTTTTGAGCGTTTTAGTATGGAAAATGAGAAAGATGAGTAAAGTTCCCTTCAGACTTTGTTCATGATGCAAACTGCATCAACATTCAAAGTTCGTTAAAGTTTGGACATGCGAAACGAGATAGTGTGCAAAAGTGAGAGGGCAAAAGTGTGTAGAAGGCTGCTTACTTTCTTTTACACTGCTTTCGTCTCTCACTTTTACACACTATTGCATGACAGAGACAGAAAGATGGTGCAATTTGAAATGTGACACAACTCTCAACCATGAACAAGTGGAATTTGAAACAAGCTCGGCCTAGTAAATTTTTTGAAGGCAAAAGCAACTGAACCTCGACAGGAAGTCGCTTTTAAACATAATACTTTGTTTATCCGTGTTAATTTTATAAATTTTACTTGCTATTTCAGTATGCGAGTGTAGTGTTCTTCAGCAGAAAGATACCTAAGCATCTGTCTGTTGAAGATTCGTAATTTGTGTTCAAGAGCGTAGACTCACCTTTGAATGATGTTAGAAATGTCCGATTTATCATTTGTTAGAATACCTTTCATGTGCATTAACAGCTCAATGTTTTTCGTTTATAAAAAAAAGCTTCCATTTAGGCTATTGAAGTAGTCGGAGAAAAAGATGCGGGCGGGTGTGATCGCGACGAGGATTCGAGTTCTCCGGGCACTCACTGAGCACTCGGCGCGAAGGGCGCCAGATGGGAGTCTCACGGAAGACTGAGGTATGGGTGCATTCCATTTCCCCTTTTAAAGCCAAAGTCACTGCTAAACTTTGGTTCGAATTAGGTTTTGTATTATGGCTATTATGGCTGATTAGTTTTACTCTCCATGAAAATAGTTGCTGTTTTGTGCTTCATGATTATAAAAAGTGTTTGCAGTACTTAAACCTGCTGTATTCATATGTCTATTCAGCTTGTGATAGCGATGCCCGACTCGGAGTTCGCCATTCATGAGGAGGTCGAGGCGTTCTTCTTCGATGGCGTGATAACCTGCTCGGCGCCGGCGCCAGAAAGAGCAGATGCTGCTTCCGCACTCGCCGGATAAAGAGGTGAATCTTACAAGCGAACCATCTAAGCATAACCCGGCGGATTTTGATCGCACCTGCCCAGATCGATAGTCCAAGTCGAGAAATGATGATAACCATTTTCACTTTTTCCTAAATGGCCTCCGGTGATTTTATATTGATTTTTAAAGTTTGCATAAAATCGCAGAATTTAGTGGCTTTACCATTGTCAATGTCTGGCTTAAGCAATTAAATAGGACTGTGTGGCGCAGTGGGTTACGTGCTCGCTTACAATTTTGAATGTCACAGGTTCGAACCCCATTCGGTTGAAATGTTTTGCTACAGGTACTAACTATTCCCATCCCAGAGGTCGAACTTCAGAAAAAAATATTTTCGCTGAAATTGATTCCAGGGAGGTTTTCGGCACGGGGAAAGCGAATATCATACTCATTTCTTTCTCTGGCTTCGCTCAACAACACTCGCAAAGTGAGCATCTTACTTCCCTAACCTTGCCTAACTTACCGTGAAAATGACCTCATGATAACAAATGAATTTGATATTCGTATTCCCCGTACCCAAAACGCCCTTGGGATGAATTTCAATGAAAAAAGTTTTTTTAAAGTTTTCTTCTGTGGTGGGAATAGTACAATTGTACCTCCTGCAGTTTTGGAATTCAAGTTTGGAGAAGTACATACGAAAAAAATTATTCCGATGAGAGGAGAGTGCGTATACACTTAAAATTCGTGTAACAATAGCTTTCTTCTTGTCTACAAGGGCATCAGGTGTTGGAAGGTGTTTACTTCGCCCATAGTTGCGAATCCGTAATGACCTATTACGTTACATCTGCCCCAAAATGTCGAGAAAAGTTGTTCCTCCAAAATCACCACAGAGTGGTTATTTGGTGCGGGGAACGCGAATAACAAGTTTATTTATTAATTCTGGCCTCATTTCCAGAAGTACCGTAATAGGCATATGGTTGCCACCTGGTACCAGACATGGAAGAAGACTTCATTCTGTTTTCCGAACTATTTAGGTCATTGTGGATTCGCAAACATGGGCGAAATGGACTCCTCTCATCGGAATAATTTTTTTCGTGTCTACTTCTCCAAACTTGAATTTCTAAACTGCAGCAAAAATTTCAACCGAATGGGGTTCGAACCTGCGACTTTCAAAACAGAAAGCGAGCGTGCAACCACTGCACCACGCAGGCCATTGCTTTTAGTCACAAGCTAGACACCGACAATGGCAAAATAGTTATCAGCAACCTACCACCTCAAATTATGCAAATTTTTAAAAATCAATATAAAATCGCCGGAGGCCATTTAGGAAAAAGTGAAAATGGTTATCATCATTTCTCGACTTGGACTATCGATCTGGACAGGTGCGATCAAAATCCGCCGGGTTATGCTTAGATGGTTCCCTTGTTAGATATTTTATTTAGGCTCTGTTGTTTTTGTTCCCACATCAGTTTTTGGCTATTAAGTTAATCAAAGTTGCAAAAGATCTAAAGTTTCTTTTGCCTTCAATAAAGAAATGAATTCCTTTCCAAGGAATATTTTCCGCTCAAGGCGTACATATGCAGCATCCTATATACCATTAGATTGCCTTTTAAGCGCTGATTATGAATGGGTTTGATATATAATATATTTGACAAACAATCGATGTAATTGTTGTTCAATTGCCATAATGAAATGGCATGCTTGAAACATCGGGATAACTTTTTTTAAATATTTGTTTAGATTCCTCTCTCAACGGAATCGAAGGGCTAGCGTTTCTACATCAAGCAGCTTGTGCACCAAGTGAAGGGAGAAGCTGTACTCGTTGATCCGTCGCTTCCTAGCGTTGGACACTGCGTCAAAGTGCTGATGCTCAGGACTCTGCTTCGCTTGGCCGCATGCAACGGGTAATGCGAGTCGCAGCCACTCGAACTTGATTTACATTGCGGCTTTGTCTTTTTTTCTCTTTAGCCACTATGGATTGGAATCCTTTTTAAATGTTTTTGTTTGTAAAATAGTAAAAAAAATTAGATTTTTCTTATTCTACCGTACCCTGAACTGACCGTACCATTTCCATTATTCCATGTCGAAATGTTGGGTGATGTTCACACCTTTATTTCTAAACATGATATAGTAACGATCCTTAACAAGTCGCACAGATTAGTTGTCATATAAATATAGTTCCGTGTGGTACGGTAGAACTGCTCGATGGGTACTGTAGTCTTGTGCGCGAATCTTGTTTGTTTTCCAATGGTTGTTATTACCAGCTTGTTAGTTTAATTTTTGTTAAAGCAATAAATTTGTTGTTCCTTAATGACTTCCAAAACGAGAAAGCTGGCGAAAGCGATGCAGCGCCGGCTCAACACCGGTGACTTGTGACTAGGAAGCGGATGTGAGCATCGCAGAGCGATTGCATTCCTTCTACTGTTTTCGTCCGGAATGTTTGCCACAGTGGTATATCTCTCGCTCTCTCTCTCTCTCACTCTCTCTCGGTCTCTCTCTGTCCCTTTTTCTCCCCGTCTCTCTTCTCTCTCTCTCTCTCTCTCTCTCTCTCTCTCTCTATCTCTGTCTTTTTTTGTCCATTTCTTTGTCTCGATCTCTGTGATCTCTCTCTCTCCATAAGATTCGCGAATTCTCAAGAAAAGAGTCTTGCACATGCCCGGTTCGTTGGCGTGATAGACCAGTTGTCGAGACTAGTGATTAAGCACCATATTAATGGTTCTCAAAAAAAGTTCAACTAACATCAAACGTATACGACAGCATACGACAGCACATGAAAGAAGCTGTTCATAAAATCCACTTGTTCAAAAAACAAAGAAAAGTTGTGTCATCTTTTACTCGAAACTTAAAGCAACTTTTTCTGAAATGTTCATGAACTTTTTGTGAAACTGGCACCACTTTTGCCTAGATTAATAGCACGGCAGGAGAGAGAAATCTCCACCCACAGGTGGACATGGGAAAGACGATAGCAAACGAAGTCAGCAAAGACGTCAGAGATAAGCGCGAATTAGAATAAAAAGAGAGAGAAACGAGAGAGAGAGAGGAGAGAGTTAGAGGGAGAGAGAAAGAGAAAGAGAGAGAGAGAAGAGAGAGTTAGAGAGAGAGAGAGCGAGAGAGAGAGAGGTGAGATCGACAGGGATGTTGAGAGAGAAAAGAACGAACCTGCACGTACGTAAGAAGTACAGGAATAATGAAGCCTACACACAAGCGACAAAATTTACGACACATCAGGAAATGAATTATGATGACTAGTAAGTAGATTATGTTAAAAACTAAGAAATCCAAAAGAAACCAGAGGATTGAGAAAGATTTATGAATCTGAGAGAGATATGTAAAGAAAAGTATCCAAAAAAGAAAGAAGAAGAACTTAGCAATAGAAAAGACATCAGGCAGCCACGCCGGTCGCTGTATTAATATAGATCGCATTAATTGTTGAAGTTACAGGAGACAGGGAGTGTCTAATATTTAATAAAACATTTAAGAAAACAAAAAATATATTATTCCATAACAGTGAATGAGGGCGAAAAGAAGGTTGATAGGGAACGCAAAGCACAGATGGTTAGAGGACGCATCAGTTAAGAGAGATGGCGATTATGGAAGAGAAAGAGAAAGGATTGAGATTATAGAGGTGAAGAACACGAGAAAAAGAAAGAGAAAGAGAGAGAGAGAGAGAGGGAGAGAGAGGAAGAGAGAGAGAGAGAGAGAGAGAGAGAGAGAGAGAGAGCGAGAGAGAGAGGAAGAGAGAGAGAAAGAGAGAGAGAAAGAGAGAGAGAGAGAGAAAGAGAGAGAGAGAAAGAGAGAAAGAAAGATAGAGAGAGAGAGAAAGAGAGAGAGAGAGAGAGAGAGAGAGAGATGCTCATATAAAAGGCAGAGTGTGAACAGAAGCGGTGACAGATGAGGACTGAAAGCAGAAAAGTGGCAGCGATCGGCTGCTGAAAAAATGATCATTCCTTTCTGCGCACTAACATTGCATAAAAAAACCGCGACAGAATTTCTATCATAGAAAGATCAAGAAAAGAGAGAAAAATAGAGCGAGAGAGAAAGAAAGATAGAGGGGGAGAGTAAGAGAGGGAGGAAGTGGGAGGAAGAGAGAGAGAGAGAGAGAGAGAGAGAGAGAGAGGAGGCACTTTCCTTTTCACGGTCCAAAAAATGAAGAAAGCAATGGAAGAAGGAGAGAGTGATGAAGAGAAGACAGAGAAGGGCTGCCTGACCTTCCAACCCGCCGCGTCCTCCTGACTGCTTCTCTCTCTGAAGTACGGGACGTGGTCGGAGAACCATTGGTAGATCTCATTGAGCTTCAGTCTTCCATCGGGCGCGCTTTCCAATGCCTTGGCTATCAGATCGGAGTAAGACTCTTCCCCCCACGGGTTCGGCTTCTTCTGTGCCAGTTGGTCGGCCGGCTTCCGGCGACATCTTATCTTCTTAACCGGAGAGGCTGCCGCTCCGGGTGCGGAAAGAGAGCCGCTTGCCGCGTCGGCACCCACAGTTGCCGAAGATGAGCACGGAGTCGAGGCCAGCAACTGGGCTACCGTAGGCTCGGCCTCGTAGTACGAGGCATACTGTAGCATCGGCCATGTGAAGCAGCGAGAACGAGACTCGGGTAGGAAGTCATCGTGGGAACCAGGCAGATCCATTCAGAAGAGAGAGGGGGAGATGGTGAGAGATGAAGAACAGTCACTAAACTGTGATCACAATGGAGAAGGCCGTCTAATGGAACGGCAGTCTACGCGGAAGGAACGGGCAACGCCACCCACGGAGACTACAGCGGAGGATGGAAGGGAACGGCCGTGGAGGGGAGAGAGAGAGAGAGAGAGAGAGAGAGAGAATTGATGGTGAGAAGGAGAACTGGGGGTGGTGATGAGAGAAAAATGGGCGGAGTGTCTGGTCAGATCGATCGCGGAGGAAAAAAAGGCAGGGCAGAGGAGGGGCGGGCGGAAGGGGAGGGGAGCAAAGGGAACACAGGCATGACTGGGGGACAGCACAGGGAGAGAGAAGGGAGAGAGAAGAGACAGCCAGAGGGACAGAGAAGGAGGAAGAGAGAAGGGGGAGAGAAGAGATTGCCAGAGGGATAGACAAGGGAGAGAGAAGGGGGAGAGAAGAGATTGCGAGCGGGACAGAGTAGAAGGAAGAGAGAAAGGGAGAGAAGAGGCAGTCAGAGCAGTCAGAGTGACGAAGAAGGAGGGAGAGAGAAGGGGAAGAGAAGAGACAGCCAGAGGAATCGAGAAGGGGGAAGAGAGAGGGGGACAGCTGAGGGACATGGGACGAAAAAAAGAATGAACACTCGAGATGGAGCGATCGGGTCAGGCGACGGCGGGCAACCACACTCTACAATCTCTCTCTCTCTCTCTCTCTCGCTCTCTCTCTCTCTCTCACGCTCAATAAGCTCTCTCTCTCTCCTACTGAACAATCTCTTTCTCTTTCAGTCTACAATCTCTCCCTCTCTCACACGCTCCTTCTCTGGGTGGCTCTCTTCTATGCGCTTCCCGTCCTCCATAGCTCCCTTTCCATCTTTTCCACTCTCCCCTTTTTGCTTCTTTTGTCTGTGCCCTCCTATTCTATCTACATTTGACCCGCAAAGAAAGAAGGAACACAGGAAATTAATGTTCGAAAAACGAAAAAAAGAAAGGAAGGAAGAAAAAGTGCGCGAAAAGAAGAAGCTTAAGAGAGCCTCACTGTAAGACTCAAGGAGAGGTCCATACACGCCTGCTCTAGATGCAAGATGACGGATCCATACATTGAGAATGTGGTCAGGCATGACCAAGGACCTCTCTATTAACTTTTTGGGAAAATTTTATTTTTATAAAAATTTTCTTTCCAGGATACCATAAAGTGTGCTCAAATTTTGAAAATTCATATCTTGCTTTAAAGTTAACATTTTTCACGATTCTTTTTTTTTATTCGATTTCTCGTCGATTATTTAATAAAAATTATCAGGAGTTTCTTTCGAAAAGTTAAATTTTTGATGTTAAATTTTGTCATGAATTTTTTTTGCAATGAATTTTTGATCGTTGAGTACCTAAACCTCATTTCCTCGTGGGATTTTAATTTCAGATTAAAGAGCATGAAAAACTGTACAAGATACGGTCCAAGTTCAGTTCAATCTCTTTCCCACCAGCCTCGAAAAACTGACGCGAATAGGAGCAACTCTCACCAGAGCGAATATGGTAATATGGATACAACGTGCCAAATTTGAAAAGCTCACAGAAGCTAAACAGACAGTTTTATTCAGCATCCGTATTCTCTACAAAATGGTATCTATAACCTTTTCACAAATCACGCGTTTTATTGATAAAAACTTGAAAATTCCGTTCTCACACATTTTGGAAAATGGCTGAAAACCTATTTCATGAAGTATAGTGCGTACGAGGTAGCTGAAAACAATATCTCCGTAGTTGCATCTTGTAGAGCAGGAAATTCAACACAACATACATTCTCATCGCATTATCTTGATTTCCCACTTGATCCGAAAAGTTGATTTCGAATTCGCTGTCCGAGCTAAAATTTGATTCGGGTGTCGTTTATAAATGAGTTAACTTTAGAAATCGATGTTTTCGTACAAAATAACAATCTTTCCCGTGTTCCTGGCATTGAACAACCATTCTAGGGCAAATAGGGGGGAAATGTTTTTTTCGACCTTTGACTTCCTATATCGCCATGGGCGGTCAAAAGTCAAAAAAAAAAAACTGCGAAATGGGCAGAGAAAGGTCGAAAAAATTTTTCCCCCCAAATTTATCCTAGAGGTGTTGTTCGATACCAGGAACACGGGAAAGATTGTTATTTTGTACGAAAACATCGATTTCTAAAGTTAACTCATTTATAAACGACACCCGAAGCAAATTTTAGCTCGGACAGCGAATTCGAAATCAACTTTTCGGATCAAGTGGGAAATCAAGATAATGCGATGAGAATATATGTTGTGTAGAATTTCCTGCTCTACAAGATGCAACTACGAAGATATTGTTTTCAGCTACCTCGTACGCACTATACTTCATGAAATAGGTTTTCAGCCATTTTCCAAAATGTGTGAGAACGGAATTTTCAAGTTTTTATCAATAAAACGCGTGATTTGTGAAAAGGTTATAGATACCATTTTGTAGAGAATACGGATGCTGAATAAAACTGTCTGTTTAGCTTCTGTGAGCTTTTCAAATTTGGCACGTTGTATCCATATTACAATATTCGCTCTGGTGAGAGTTGCTCCTATTCGCGTCAGTTTTTCGAGGCTGGTGGGAAAGAGATTGAACTGAACTTGGACCGTATCTTGTCCAGTTTTTCATGCTCTTTAATCTGAAATTAAAATCCCACGAGGAAATGAGGTTTAGGTACTCAACGATCAAAAATTCATTGCAAAAAAAATTCATGACAAAATTTAACATCAAAAATTTAACTTTTCGAAAGAAACTCCTGATAATTTTTATTAAATAATCGACGAGAAATCGAATAAAAAAAAAGAATCGTGAAAAATGTTAACTTTAAAGCAAGATATGAATTTTCAAAATTTGAGCACACTTTATGGTATCCTGGAAAGAAAATTTTTATAAAAATAAAATTTTCCCAAAAAGTTAATAGAGAGGTCCTTGGTCATGCCTGACCACATTCTCAATGTATGGATCCGTCATCTTGCATCTAGGGCAGAGCCTACTGGAGCCTTACTGAGAGGCTCTCTTAAGCAGAAAGTGAGTGAAATTCGAGTCTTTGCTCACTTTTTTCCTCACTAGCATTCATTCATTTTCTTATTTCTTACTCTCCTTCTCTCCCTCTCGTCATTGCCGTCCCTCTCTCACTTCTCTCTCTCACTTCTCTCTACGTCCCTCTCACTTCTCTCTCTCCCTCTCTCACTTCTCTCTCTCCCTCTCTCACTTTTCTCTCTCCCCCTCTCACTTCTCTCTCTCTCTCTATCTCTCTCTCACTTCTCTCTCTCCCTCTCTCACTTCTCTCTCTCCCTCTCTCACTTTTCTCTCTCCCTCTCTCACTTCTCTCTCTCCCCCTCTCACTTCTCTAACTCTCTCAGTTCTCTCTCTCTCTCTCTCTCTGCTCTATCTAGACCATCCAGGCCTGGACAGCACTCACCGCCAAAACAACGCCGCCTTGAGGAACGGGCAATGGAAGTGGGAAAAGGAAGAAAGCAGTCTCTTCCTTTCTCCCAATCTATAACATCTCTCTCTTTCTCTCTCTCTCGCATGCTCTCTGGGCGGTTCTCCTCGATGTCAGCCACCTCTCTCTCTCCCTCTCACCCTCTCTCTCTCTCTCTCTTTCTCTCTCTCTCTTTCTCTCTCTCTTTCTCCCTCTCTCTCTTTCTCTCTCTCTCTCTCTTTCTCTCTCTTTCTCTCACTCTCTTCCTCTCTCTCTCATGCTCTATGAGCTGTTCTCTTCGATGCCAGCCACCACTGCCAAATACTTACCTGGATCATGTCAGCAAAAAGCGAGGCGCAAAAAAATAAAGCAACATGAAATAAAAGGCAGTCAGTTTGAAAGAGCACAAGAATCGAAGTAGCGAGAGACAAACAAAGGAAAGTTTTAATTTTGCAGGAATTTGTTTTTTTTTTCAAATGATCTTATCATAGTTAATCCTCTGCATCAGTCAATCTTTCTCTTTCTCACTCTCTCTTCCCCTTCTCTCTCTCTCCCTCCCGCTCTCTCTATCTCTCTCCTCTTCCGACATGAGAATAACCTCGTCAGGTAGAACTGCGTTAAATTGGCAAATGTAGCAAGTGTGTAAATGCTCGGCAGTAACGTGTTTTATTCGTCAGAAAGTCCAGTTTGGAAGCAGGTGAGTGCAACAATCTCTGAATCTCTCGGTCTCTCGGTCTCTCTCTCTCTCTCTCTCTCTCTCTCTCTTTTCTCCATTTCACTCCTTCTCCTCACTCACATTCACCTCTCACCTCCATTTCTCTCACCCACCTTTCTCCTTCCCTATCTCCCTCTCTCTCTTCTTTTCACTCCTTCCTCTCTCTCTCTCCTCCAATCTCACATTCTCCCATACTACTATTCTAGCCCTTTCGTACCCATTTTTAATCA
>CALZFC010000127.1:327500-472500 GCA_945643635.1 Allodiplogaster sudhausi
TCTCTCTCTCTCTTTCTTTCTATCTGTCTTTTCTTTCTCTTCTCTACCTCCGTCTCACACTACTCTCTCTCTTTTCTTCAGCTCCCATCTTCATTCTCTTTCTGCTCTCGACATGAGTGATCCAGTCCCTTTCGCTTGAAACTCGCAAGTTCTCTCTTTCTCTTGCTATTTCGTTCATTCTCTCTCTTCAGTCCAAAACTGGTCGGCCTCCGTACGAAAAAGTGCCAGAGATTGTTGAGCGCGAGATGCAAAAGGGTATAGGTACAGAACTAGAGAGAAGCAAAGAAGAGGAAGAGAAAGACAGAAATGGGGAGAAATACTGTTAGAGAGAGATATATGAGGAGAGAGATAATGTTAGAGACATGAAGTGAAATGAAAGAAATAAAGTTGGAGATACGGAGAGAGACAGATAGCGAGAAGACAGAAGAAATAAAAAGGGAGGAAATGTTAGCAAATTGCGAAGAGACACGGCAGACAGGAAAAAAGAAGAGGCCGAAAATTGGCAGATTGTAGGTAGAGAGGGAGGAAAATGAGGAGGAGGGGAAGGAAGAAAACGACAATGGACGAGGAGTCGAAAACCTAGCGGACCACGTGAAGGAGCTGCCAACTGGGCAACTCAAGCAGTGAACGAAAGGAGAGAGAGAGAGAGAGAGAGAGAGAGAGAGAGGAGAGAGAGAGAGAGGAGAGAGAGAGAGGGAGAGAGGGAGATAGAGCGCGATGATACATAGAGAGGTCGACAGACATTGCGAAGACAGCCACAGGTGGATTGATAGAGGGAAACGAGACAGAGAGATATCCCGCAACTTCTCTCTCCCTTTGTGGAGCAACTGCCTCAACCCTTCACTCTTCCTCTCCATCTGGCCTCCCTGGCTTTCTCTCTCGCTCTCTCTCTCATTCACTCTCTTTTCTGTCTCTCTCTCTCTCGTTATCTCTCCCTTTTTTCTCTCTCTTCTGCAACATCGCTGCCGTCGTCCTCTCGCATCAGAATCAATGCAGAATGTGAAGCGCCGTCTTCTTTGCGCGAAAGACTGGGAAAGTAGGAAAACTAAAGAGAAGAGGGCACCAAAGGAAAAGAGGCATAGAAGCAGAGTAGAAACACGTCGACGGTGGGTGGATGACGAGAGAGACAGAGAAAGAGAGAGAAAGAGAGAGAGAGAAAGAAAGAGAGAAAGAGAGAGAGAATGACCACGAGGTGTTAGAGAGTTGCACGGTGAGAGCGAGAGTAAGAGTGAAAGCGAGAGAGAGAAGGGAGGTCTAGAGAAAGAGAGAGCCTGGGTAGTGGGAAAGAAAGCGGAGTGAGGTTTCTTATGTCTTCACTTTCCTTGAAAGGCTCTCTTCTGCATTCACCCGCCCTCGTTGAATGCGACATTGAGGAGCAGGCGAAAGTGCGAGTAGACAGCGTAAGGGAGAGATAACGGGGACATGAAAGCAAAGCAGACAGCGAGAGTGACACCGATGCATAAAAAAGAAAGGTAAGAGAGGGAGGAAAACGAGAGACGGAGAGACAGAGAGACAGACGGGAGAGAGATGGGGAATAGAGATACAGAGGAGAAAGAGTAGCAGCCGGCTGGCTGCAAGCGCAACCAAGACGCGTTGCGGCTGCGAGGCGTCCAGCCAGCAATTCTGGCTAGGCAGGTGAAAATGGAAAAGAGAGAGAGAGAGAAAGAAAGAGAGAGAGAGAGAGAGAGAGAGAGAGAGCATGACATGGAAAGAGAGAGAGAGAGAGAAAGAGAGAGAGAGCATGACATGGAAAGAGAGAGAGAGAGAGAGAGAGAGAGAGAGAGAGAGGGGGGACAGGGAGGAAGAGGAGAGAGAGCAAGTGACAGGAAGAGAAGCAAAGGAGCTGGCAACTATGAAGGCAAGAGCAGAAGAGAGCGAGATGAAAGTGAAAGATGGATATGCTCAGCAGTGGACGGAGAATGAGCAGAAAAGAAGCGAACTGTTGGCTGGCTTAAGAACGTCCCATTATCACTTCCCATCCATTTCTCTTCCTCTATCCCTATTCTCCTCTATCCGTCTAACATTCTCTGCTCTCTGCCAGTCTCTCAATCTCGTTTATCAGTGAAAGCAGAAACAAAAAGACATATCCCCCATGGCGACTTCATCCGTTTCACTTCCTCTCATTCTGCCGCTTCCCCTTTTAATTTCTTGTCCCATTCTATAGTTTGTCAGGCCTCCATGTCTTTCTGTTAACATATCCTCGTATAATTTTTACATTTTTGATCCAATTCTTCACCTCTCACTTATTGAAATGCACCTACCTATATGATCACTTCACTTTGCTTCTAATTAGCATCTGTGGATCTCTTTCTTCTTCCCAATAAGTCCTCCTCATCCCCTTAGTATAATTGCAGCGCCCTCTACGTTCTCTTGCGTTAAGTTGCCTTCATCTTTCCTAAGAACGTCAATAAGCTTCAGAAGGAGGTGGCCAAGAAAGGGAACGAAGATCGGAGGAGCGGGATGAGAAGAGACATATGATGCGGAATAGGGAGACGGAAAGAGAGTGTGAGAGCGAGAGAGAGAGAAAGAGAGAGAAAGAGAAAGAGAGAGGGAGAGAGAGAGAGAGAAAGTGTGAGAGCGAGAGAGAGAGAGAGAGAGCGAGAGAGAGAGAGAGAGCGAGAGAGAGAGAGAGAGAGAGAGAGAGAAAGAGAGGAGAGAGACAGTGAGAGAGAGACATGGGTTGGGGAGCAGAAGGAAGATGAGCATGTACAGGGAGCGGAGATGGAACTGGTAATAAGTAAAAGCAACGTATGTGGGGATAAAAGAAACACAAAGCAAAGAAACCGAGTAGGGAGAGCAACCGCCGAAGACAATTTTTAAAATAATACTGATGGCAAAACTAACATTTATAAATAGTTCAAAATAAATCAAAGGACATTCTTGATGAATAGTAATGAATGAGAGAGCAAAGACCGCAAGGTTGTACTTTGGAATGCTGGATATCATAGAAAGAGACGTGGAAAGAACTGTTCACGCACAGGAGAGAATGGAGGGAGACCTGTTCTGACTACGAGAAAAAAAGAGCAAGGTTCAGTTTCTTAAATAATCCTGAAATAAAGACGTCAGTTTTTGAACATCTTCGAATACCACAGCAGATTGATTCTTCTCGAAACATTTTTCAAAGGCATAAATTTAAAAAAAACCTTCATCAAATGTCCTCTGTGCCAAACGTTTAACCTCGCGATTTTGCTAGAAAACACAAACGCTGGCGCTTCTTTTTATTTGTTTCAAAAAAGGTGATAAGAAAGAACGAAATGAATGAATGATTGAAGAACCACAAGAAAGGCAGTCGTGGCTACGCTTTCAATCACATCGAGACAGTCTGGAAATCTACTGTTAAACTCATCACTACCATTACCAGCCACATATGAAGGACACTTTAACAGAGTACTCTCTCTCTCTCTCTCTCTCTCGCTGTCTCTCTCTCTCATTCGCTGTCTCTCTCTCTCTCTCTCTCTCTCTCGCTGTCTCTCTCTCTCTCTCATTCGCTGTCTCTCTCTCTCATTCGCTGTCTCTCTCTCTCATTCACTGTCTTTCTATCTCTCATTCGCTGTCTCTTTCTCTCTCTCTCTCTCTCTCTCGCTGTCTCTCTTTCTCTGTCACTGAACGATTCGCTCGTTAGAATGGGGGCCAATGGGAGTCAAATAGTTGCGTGTGCTCTCTTAAAACGGGAGAAGTTGCGGATTTCGAATATGAAAGAGCCAGTGAATAGCGAAAGAAAGCGAAAGTTTGGTCGAAAGGGAAAAAAAGGTTGCAGAGAATGTGTGCGTATGGTGGAAATGGATGGAGATCGAGGGAAGCAGAGAGAAGTGACAGACGAGAAAGAGATAGAGGGATAAAGGCGGACCGAGAGAGAGAGAGAGAGAGAGAGAGAGAGAGAGAGAGAGAGAGAGAGAAAGAGGTGAGGGAAGAAAGAGAAGGGGAAGACGACAGAGGCCCAGACAGAGATTAAGAGCGGGGAGGAGAGGGGGAGGGGAATACTCACGAATGCAGAATGAGAGAATTCTATGCAACAGGTGAATATAAAGAATCAGGCAAAGAAAGAGAGACTTAAAGAGAAGGAGGAACGGCCGGAGTGATTCCAAACAGTGAAGCGGAGATGGCAGGAAAGAGTGCTATATGGAAAGAGAAACAGTGAGAGCGATAAGAGAGAGGATGAGAGACACAGAGAGGAGGAGAAAGAGAAAGACTGCAGAGAGAGAGAGAGAGAGAGAGAGAGAGAGAGAGAGAGAGAAAGAGAGAGAGAGTGGCAGCAAGCCACTCTCATCAGCAGCTGTTGCACGAAGAGAGAAGAATGGACGAACAGTATGAATGGATAGACAGGGCAGAGAGTCGGAAAGTTCTTATAATCAGACGTTTTAAGCAGGTTGACATGAACCATCAAGATGCCGAGAAAGAAGTCACCGATCAAATGGAAATACGGACATGTCTGATGAAACTGTATGGTGCAGAAACGAGATATGTAAAAGAGAGAGGAAGGGAAGGTCAGATAGAGAGAGAAAGGGACTGAGAGAGAGAGAGAGCAAGTGAGGTTGAGAGACAGAGAGGCAGCGAGAGATGCTACTGCAAGCCAGACAAGCAGACATGCCAGAGTACGAGACAGCCGCTGCAGCCATGAACCGGCCAGCCATCCGCCCTCATCATCCGACCCCTCCCTCTCATTTTTCCTTCTATATCTCCCCTCCTCCATCATTCTCTCTCTCTCTCTTTCTTTCTCTCTCTCTCTCTCTCTCTCTTCCCCTCCCTTCCCAACCCACATCTTCGCCCTTCTGCCGTCTACTCTCCGCTCCCCTGAAACGGAGCCGTCGCAGAGCATAACAAAAGTACGTGGAAAGTACTACGAAGCAGAAAGAAAGACTGAAGGTCAGAAGACACGGCAAATGCAAAGGGCGACGTGGAAAGGCAGAGAGTGCAGGAAGGCGCTGCAAAAGGGAGAAAGAGAAGGAAGAGAGAGTGAAAGGAAGAATGGAAGCTAGAGAGAGAGGAGACAGAGGAAGGAAAGGGGAGAGTACACCCAAATGAGAGAGGGAAGAGAGAGCAAAAGGAAGAACGGATGCTAGACAGGGAGGAGAGAGGAAGGAATGGGGAGAGTACGCCCAAATGAGAGAGGGAAGAAAGAGCAAAAGGAAGAACGGATGCTAGACAGGGAGGAGAGAGGAAGGAATGGGGAGAGTACACACAAATGGAAGCGAGTCTCAATCAGACGTGGGAAGAGCGTTCTCGATGGGAGCTGTCGGAGAGAACGAAAGAAAGCCAGGCACGCCACAAACCCTAAACTAGGCGAAAAAAGGTCTGCTGTACTCCGTCTGAACTCTTTTTCTTAGCGAGACATTTCCTTTTCCACGCTCGCGTTCTTTCCGCTCTCTCCATTCATTTGCGTGCCAGAACAGACAGGACAAGCCCGAGTTGACTAGTCAAGAGCGAAGCAAAGATGTTTGAAGAGAAATTGTCGAGACGGAAACTCCCAGTCCTCTTATCTCTTTTACTGATAACGTCACCACTTCTAGCCAAGAGTAAAGCAGACCATACACGGCAAGATGGGAGAGGGCGACTCAGAGGGGAGAGAGGGACAGGCCAGAAAGAAAGGGTAAAAGAGGTGGGGGAAAGAGATAGCAGACACGGAGCGATATAGACAACTGCAGAGAGAGGATAAGTAACACAGAACGAACGAGAGAGGTGAGGGAGAGAGATAGCAGACTGGGAGCGAGATAGCGAAGCCCAGCAGAGAGAGGATTAGAAATAGAGAAGATAGCGAGTGAGACCAGAATACAGCATGCACTGGACACGAACCGACGAGGGCAGCCGCTTGCTTAGCTCTCTTTATTACATTCCGGATTAGCAGGCCAGATCAAAAGTCAAAGGAGACTTGTTACAACACCTCTCATGTACTTCTACACTGTAAGATAAACGATGAATCCAATGAAGGGAAGAGGAGAGGAGCATACATACTAGTGTTAGCAACTCCAGTACAATAGGTCATTACGAATTAAATCGCTCATTGTGAGATGCAACTTCGTAAAGAATTGAGAATGGATAAATGGCTAACGCGAAAATGTGAAGGGGGTTTGTTTTAGAATAAACGGCATAGCTGTCAGAATAGAAATAATACTGTAACAAAGACAGAAGCAAACAACAACAATGAAGGAATTAGGATAAAGTGCACGCATTCTCAAGTCCAATGAAAGGGAAGAGGAGAATCAGATGGCATGAATGTCAATTCGACTGCCACGCAGAGACTGGCCATGCAGAGAAGCCACGGCCCGTCTAGCATCCTCAGTGCTCTCCATTCCCAGCATACACTCTCCGGTTGGCTCGTTGTCTTCTCCCATTCTCATTCGAACGGAGGATTCAATCACAGAGTAGCCAGAGAAGAAGGAAAGAAGCTGCAACAGAGAATGCATTGGAAGAAGACAAAGGAAGCCAAGACGAAATGATACCTCTTCCAAGCTGAGATTTGCAGGGAATCCACTGCACGACAGAACTGTGCCCTTTGGTCCAATCTGACGGGCCACCTTAATCAATTACTTTGTGACAGAAAGGAAGAGCGAATGGAATGGAAAAGGGGACAATTAAAGTGGCAGAAGCTGCAAGAGAAGAAAGCTCACCTGACAATCTGCAGACTCGATGTCGTGAGTGCGAGAGTTGTCAGTGGAGAGAGAGGGCGAGTTGAGCAGCCGCAGCTGGGTGTCAATGTCGAGTCTCTCTTTGGGAAGCACACTTAGAGTGGGTCTCTGAGGATGTCTCTGCTTCTCCCCCCTCAGAGGAGGTCTCTCTGCACTCGCTGCCCTCCTCGCCTCCTCTGCCTCCAACTCTACGTACGCTGCATTCTGCTCTGCCAACCAATGCACCATCTGCACTGGCATCTTCAGCCACTCCGCCACCTCAGCCTGGCTCGCGCCCTCTGGCAAATCAGTCAACATCAGCACCACTGGCCCTTTTCCCTCTCTCGATTCCGTAGAAGAGGATGCTTCATGAGGGGTAACACTCATGGGAGGTCGTATCGAGAACATCTGAGGTCCTGGGCCGAATCCGCGTCCTCGACCACGGCCACGGAGTCCATGGAAGGCACCCCGTGGTCCCATGGGTGGGAAGGGAATCGGGAAAGGCATGCCAGGCATGAAAGGAGGAAGGGGAGGCAGAGGCATCGGAGGCGGCAGAAGACCGCCGCGGCCACGTTGAGCCACTGCAAGACATAAGAGAGAAAGGAACTAGAAAAGAACAGACAAGCACTCACAGCCGCCTCTCGCCCTGCTCGAACTGTAGACTGGAGTGGAAAAAGCACCGAAAGCCTCTGGTGGAGCTGGTGGAATCGGAGTGAAGGAAGAGGAATGGGGGCCGGACGAAGAGGAGGAAGGGAAGGCATGCGACTTCTCCTTCACTGACAGAAGACGATCGGCTTCTTCACAACTCACGCGGCGGATTCTGCATGCATATCTTCGAGTGATATGAAGGACCAAGCAATGTATAGTGGTTCGGAAAGAGGTCAGAAGGGAAGGAGAGAGGAAATAGACAAGAGGAAATAGACAGAAGGGGGGGAGAGGGTGAAATAGACACAGAGAGGAAGACAGAGAGGGGGAGAGAGGGTGAAATAGACATAGACAGAAAGACAGAGAGGGGGGGGGGGTGAAGCAGACGGGGAGAGATGTGAAAGGCTCACCTAACGGGACGATCGCGGATTTGACTTTTAATATGAAAAGCGCGCTCGGCATCCTCTTCCAACGTAAAGTCGACAATCCACCGGTCGGAAGGCCTTCCCAACTCATCATGCACCTTCTGCAGCAGGCGTGGATGGAGACGGCCTCCGAGGAACCTATTCACAGAAAATTCACAGATAGCCGAGACAGATTCATTGTCTCAAATACGCTTGTTTGCGGAGGAACACAAAGAAAGTGCACAAACTGTCGAATGTCATCTTCAGTGGCCATGTAAGGGGCATTGAGAATCTCGACGCAGAATCGGCCGGAGAGACGGATGGGAGAGACGGAAGGCCGCCGCCGCTCGCCCCTCCTCGCGCCGCGCCCGGAGCGGAAGCGGTCGCGGCTGCGCGACCGACTGTGACTTCTCTCGCCCATACGCACCGAATCTTAACAACTCCTTTCAAGGCACTAAGAGTGTCGACCTCGCTCTAGCTGAACTCATATCGTTGGTAATAATTAATTAAATATTAATCCAAAATAGTGTCTAATGCGAGAAGGAAAATAATCAGACCTTTCTCAGGACTTCGACTGCGTCGATAGCCTCTCCGTGTCTCACGACGGCGACCAAGAGGGGAACGGGAACGAGAACGGCGAGAGGAGGGTGGCGAAGACCGCGAGGGAGCCATCTGCAGTTCCTTCTGGGGTGGAATTCGGAAGTCTGCTGCTTGCGGTAGCTCCATGCTCCCTAGATTGGCCGGTGCGATCATCTGGACAGGCACGGGAGGGCCATCCTGGGCGGTCTCGAAGAACTCTATGCTGCTTGGGTTGATTCTGTAACTCGCACTCTTACAAGAGATCTGAGTTCCCTTCTCTAACCGTATTCCTTGCTCGCCATTCTTCTTAAGGGCGTTGAACGCATCCATTGCATTCGAAAAACGGACCAGGGAGTACAGGTGAATTCCTCAAATCTTTTAGTTCAGCAAGGCTCAACTTTTTTTAAATTCATTCTCCCTCTCTTAATTCATTCTCCACCCCGGAATGTTACCTTGAGGTCCAAAGACGACTTTAAGGGAGGAGAGAGTAAGGGGAGTTGAAGGCGAGAGGAATGCCTCAAGGGCTGCTGGCCGCAGAAGCTCAGGCGGTAGACGGCTCAGCTCCACATAAGCTTCTTCTTCCTTTCTCCTAATTGCAAATGCAATTGTAGTTGAAGGAAAAAGAATTGTGAAAATCAGAGAGCGAAAAGTTGTGCATGAACTGACCCGTTCTGCGAGGCCGACGAAGTGGAGGGAAGGCGGCTCGACGATTGGGTCTCCTTCTGTATCTGGGGAGCTTGTTTGAAGAGAAGAGGGGATGGCTGAAGAGTGGGGAGAGGGGCGCCCGGCAGTCGCCTCGGGGACAGCGTGCCCCCCTCTCCACCCGGCCATTCCCTCCCGTCGCCATGCTCATACCCCCTCGTCTTCTCTCCCGCTGGCATGCTGAAGGGAGGTGGTTGGTGGGAGTGCTGGCTACTTCTCGCGTCTGCAACTCCTTCTTCTCGATGGCGAAACCCGTCCCCATCTCGGTTGTCACTATTCTCTTCACGGTCCGACCGATGACGGCCGCGGGTTGGAGAATCGGGTCTGAATACGAAGTAAATGAACTTCTAATAAAAAATAATAATAAATCTAATTAAACTGAAAAATAAGCAGATGAGAGTGAGTGCCTTTTGAAAGAACCACGCGAGGAAGAATAAGCAGACTGGCTAAAACCACAATTCTTCCACGATTCATCCCTCCCTTGCTGTCGTTCTCGGTCATGTCCACTCAGCCTGCGGCCACTCTCTGGTACATCACTGCAAGACAACCAACGCTCTACCCTTACCAATGCTTCTTCAATCACAACATAAGTCAATTGTCAAATTAAATGCCGATCCTGCTTACCGGGATGAAGCAAACGGCGTGAATTCATTGAACCGCTCTCTGCTGTCGCCATTCCTAGGAGGGAAAGGGGGTCGCGGGTAGGGGTCATGGCGCATTGGTTGAGGAGCATGAGGAGATTCCCTGGTTGGCAAGGACATCAGTGACTGGGGACCACTTGGGGAACCACTGGAAGGAGGGCCTCCTTGATGTGAAGGTTGATCAGGGAGTGCGTGATGGAAATCAGGCCGTTGATAGGAGGGGTCATGAGCGGAAGAACTATCCGACTCAGTCGGGACACGACGAAAGAAGAAGGCAGAAGAGGAGGCGGCAGCGTGAGCTGGCTTCACGGTCTCTGTCTTGGCTCTCTCGCCGTCTGCAGCGTTGCCTCGAGTGGCCGACGCAGCCGCTGCAAGCATCTTCTGCCGCGTCTCTGCGATCACCGTATTCATCTCGCTACGAGATGACAGCAACAACCGCACCTGCCATTAACTCATCTCTTTTTTATGAACGCAAGAGGCTGCGGTACTAGAAGCCTCGCAAAAATGGCATACATCCCCCCTCCCCCGCTAGGGAAATCCTTTCATCTCTTAGATATTCTCATTTTGATACTGCTGCTTAAGTTAGCCCTGATAGGTGTTCTTTTGTTTTCGAATTAATTTATCCACGAGGATACTTTTCCATTAGTCGCGAACATTACTTCTTTATATTCCCGTGTTGCACATAAATACGCCCCATGTTTTGAATATTCAACTTGAGTCTGGAAAGATTAACATAACAGTATACCAGATTCTGCAGTTAGCACTGTCGTTGTTGTTCAAAGATTCTTCCTGCGGCCCTATTAGTTCCCACTTTCAATGACTGAAAACCACAATAGTTAGAACAAGTGTTTTACTGCCGTGGATGGATAAATGAACCCGATAGCTCTTTCATTTCTGCCGCATGAGTAGTATAGCGAGGTGATTCAACAGTCGCTGTCACCTCCAGTGAAAGAGTCTTTACAACAGGAGACGATAAAATATGCATGACATCAGCCGACACACGTACGATGTCTTCATTTGTTCATATGTAGAGATCGTTACTGTGACCGAAACAGAACCGAAGCCCTGGCTTTTCGCATTCGTTATGAAAAGGGCAATCATATATTTAAAAAAAAAAGAGGAAATCGGTCGAAAGATGTATGTCACCCACGTAGTCATTAATTAGGCAGGCCAAGTAAGACTCGCAGTGAGGACGACGATGGATATCCGCGGCGCAGGCATAGCTATATGCTTGCACGAAGTAGCACTTGTTAACGAAATGATTTTAAACAAAGCTTTCGAGTTTTATTGGTGTGAGAGCATCGAGAACGTGGTCAAGATAAAAGAAAATAAATGACATTCAGATTTACTTGTGTAACTCGCGGTTGCCCAGTGAGAACGTCACATCCAACCGACTGTCACGTCATAATAATGACAGTAAAGCACCAAGCAAAGCAAGAATTTACAGCTTGTTCGGGAAAAGTTCAAGAAGGTTTTTCTACTGACATAACCAAAGTGCCAGCTTGACAAGACGAAGAAATTGAGTGGTAGAAATATAAATAAGTTGGAATAACGCCAATCCAAATTCCACGTTATCATTATAACTGTGTCTTCGCTTCGCAGGCAGTCCGCACTTCAAGCAAGCTAGCATTTCGACTTTAATTTATATTTATTTTATATTTTATCTTATTTAACTAGGCGAATGTGTCATCACCCCTAGTTTTCATTTCTCTCTACCAAAGAAAATATGATGGGATGCGAAATTAAACGATGCTCTAGCACAAAATGGTCCGAAGCTGTGGAATCGTAATCATCCTTCCGAGTAATTTCGATTAAGTACAAGCACCTTACTGAAACTTATTTTAAAATGTCTACAGTGTCATCGTTCTTATCAGTAAATAAGGGCAGATCTTGTTGCATCTTTAGATTCTTGGCGATTGTTCCAGCGAACAAAACGAGGCATAAGACACAGCCGCATCAGTTACCGCAATCTCCGGGGGAATGATGAGAATATAGCCAAGAGAAATCCACATTGTAAATATAGACGGTGACCGAGTGAATCTCCTGTGTGTCCAGGACAAGCCAGCATGATTACCCGAAAAAATAAAAAGCACCCCAAAAGTAACTTCTTCTCAGCCTGTTATCAAATGAAAAATCGGGAATCGTGGTGGTATTGTTATAAATTACTGGAATCTTAAGGTGTTCTTCCACGCATGAGCACACACAGTACCAGCAACGTCCGGGCTTCATTGTCTTGTTCATTCAAGCATCATTGATTTTGTATGTCAAGCTTATGTGACTTTCTAAACTTAAGCTATATTCCAGAAGCTATACCATCTTCTATTACTTCAATATCAAACTCCCAGAATGAAAATTTTCGTAAATTCTGGTACAGCTGGAAAGCAATTTTGCGCAGCCTATAATAATGTTACTTATTTTATTCTTGAACGTGGAGAAACGATAAACCTCGTTGCTGTGAATTCTTCGATTCGTGAGTCGCATGGCCTGGCGAGCATCTTCATCAGTGGCGAACCCGATGAACGCGTCTCCTTCGTCTCCTCCAACAATGTGCACTGCCCCGTCAGGAATGCGCAAGCCAGCGAAGAATGTTCGTACATCTTCGGACTTGGCAGAGTCAGGCAGACCTTGTAGCCGAATGATTACTGACATCTCGAGTATTTCCACTCAAGCTACTTCATCAATCCCCTACAGCATAAGCTCACCTCGCCCGCCTTGCAATCTGCAACAACAAAGTCCCTTCAAGCATAATTTAAAAAGGAAACACGGATAACAAGAGAAGAGCCAGCGGTTACCAGTGAGTGCAAGGATCGCCAGCAAAATTATAACCGCGACGTAACCATCCACGCGTTGCGGTTTGAAAATGGCGCGAGATTCAATTCATACATGGCGCGAGTTGACAAATTCATATGAGAACCAGAGGTGGGAATTGGCCGGCCGCCCGGCCCAGTTTCCCAAGGCAGGGCCGGTCCCAAGAAAAGTTGGGCCGGTCCGAAGCTCCGACTGGGCCCTCAATTCAGCAATTCTCAGCAAATTCATGGTAAACACGTAAACTTTAAATTTTTTCAAATATTAAAAAGAGGTTTATATATACTCAATATGGCAATGAGCACATCAAATCGCTTAATTTAAGTGGAAATATTGCGTAAAATTGTGTGAAGTTTTTTTTACATTAAAAAACGGCTAAATCGGGCCGGGCTGGGCCCAAAATTACAAGGCCCTGAAATTTCCGGCAGGCACTTGCATTGGACAGAGCGTACCATTTCGCCGGTTCCTGTTCATGCTATCAACACATGCTCCGACTCTAGAATATTAAACATTTTCTTTATTGAAAGATGAAAACATGCATTAAAATCGAAGATATGGCCAGAAACGCCGCGACCCGCAATGTTCCTAACGGCTTACAAGAATTGAAAGAATAAGATTGAGCAGATGTCATGACTTGAGCCTTTTCCCGTGTGGAACTGGGAAGATGAGTGAAAGGGGGGAAGAAGGGAGGTGCTGAAGAAGAGAAGAAGTCAGCTCGCTTCTCCGTAGCATCCGCTCGCTCCCCACCAATGCAAACTGCCTTCTTGCCCTGGTCACCGCCACATTCAGACGACGAGGATCCGTCACAAATCCAAACTCACCTTAACTGGGACCCTCACTATCTCCATTGTCAAAGGAGCATGGAACTTAAAAACTACTTTACTTTCTCTCTCTCACTCATCTTGCATATTCTTTTCTTGAGGAGTACGGTAGTTTTTAAGACCGACAGACTCTTTAAACTGCCAAGATGAAATATCAAACCGTGTCGATTGTTTCGGACAGCAGAGAAGATGATTACCTCACGTTCCTGGCCCCAAGCGGGCTAATTAATGAACAGGAACCAATGAGAAAAAAAACAATTACAACTTCTAAAAATCGTAGAAAAACCTCAACAGAATTTAGCTAGATAAAAAAGTAAAGATGAAGACCTGGAAAGAGTCGACTGTGTCGACCGCGAAGGAAGGATCGTCGTGAAGAAGATGACGGATGAGGGCGGACTGGGCGAAGTAGGGAGTGATGACTCCCAGCTGGGACGGCTGCAGACCGTGCTTCAGCAAGTATCCAATGTATGCAACGACAATCTCCGCCTCCTCTCAAGAACTCACAAAATTATAACAACAATGATAAGTAAACAAATTAAAATGTCAGCGAAGTTCGAAAGCTAAAAACCTTTCTGTCGAAAAGAAGGTACCACACGCTCTTCTTGTATCTTCCTACCAATCAAATCAGTGTTGAAGAATACCATGGGAACAGCTAGCTGGGGATCAATCGGAGGGCAAAGGTCTCTGCAAAACATGGAGAAAAGTGGAACCATTCCTCCTCCTCGTATGCTCACTGCAAAGTCTGCGAAGCAACTAAGGGACTGGCGTGGAGACGGTTTTCGTAGAATCGCGAGTTTGACCAGGCCATGATTTTCTCATTCATTCGATACTGCTCTTCAAGCAAGAACGAACAGTTGACATTCTTGAATTCAGTCATAAGTCGTTTCATAAGCGAAGTGCCGATATGAGTCTTCCTGAATATATTTTGTATCTCAAGTGAAAATAGTTAGAATGACTAAAATAAAAGGGTAGGAAGTAGTGACGCGAACTCAGTGATAGAAATGAAAGATGGAAGCTGCTTGGGGTCGCCGGCCAACACAATCCGAGACGCGCCCACAGCTGCAATCCAAGTCGAAGATTCACAGAGTAGAGCAGCTTCATCCACGACGACAACGGAAGGATGCCATCTCAACATGCCCAGTCCAATGGCCGAACGAATTGAAAGAACAAACTTCATCCGTATCAGATATCTCACGAGTGACGACCCGGCAGTGGCGAAGACAACGGAAGTATCCCCCAACACCTCCTATACAGAGCTGTATAATTACAAGGATTAAAATACTGGCGCCTTCAAAATTTTAGTAAGGCAAGTGCACAAATAAATAAGACAGACCCTTTTCATTTTGTCGAGAAGTTTCTTCGCTTCCAGCTTTTCTATGCCCTGAAAACATCCTTGTATCCAATTGATAAGGCTAGGATTAACAGCACCCGCTCGACATCGGCGAATAAGCCTTCCACTTCAGGATATTGGGGATGGTTCAGGAGCATGTCTTGGAGGGACTCCACATTGGCCGCGGCAATCCGAACAGGACAAACGCGCACTCTCTCCATCAAGTTGTTCAGGGCAGCACGCGTAGGAGTCAGCACAAGCACCTCAACTAATCATGCCTTTCTTTCTCTCCTCTCTCTCTCCTGTCTCTCTCTCTCCTCTCTCTTTCTCTCGTAAGAACCCTCTTCTTTCGGCGAACTGTCTGGGCGATAACTTCAAGGAGAAGATTAGTCTTGCCAGTGCCTGGTGGTCCTTGAATGCATACAAACGGCCGCCTTCTGTTCAAGGCGGCAGCGAGTGCTCTTTTCTGGCTCTCATTGAGGGGGCCGCATATCAGATTACCCGGTTGTGGATCTTAACACTTTCTGTTAATCACTTGCCTTCCTATCAGATATCACGAACCATGGTGAATCGAAGGCATTTGGACCTTCCGGAAAGCGAGGTCTATTAACTCAGTGGCCGGCCATCTCTCATCGGCGAAATTCCGGAGGAAATCGTCACAAGAATCTCGCCAATAAGTTAAGGGAAACACTATGAGAAAATACTGATTCGTCGGGTCAATCCTGTCGAGTCCTTTTAAAGCGATCTGCAGGTGGACAAGAATAGAAAGATTAATTAATAATGCAAAGAACTTGACGAATCCGTCAGGCTCACCTCGATATTTCTAGCAGATCGATATGTTACAACTCCGGTGCGAAATTTCGTCATCTCGTCTCCTTTGCAGAGATAAACAATAGTCCCTGCAGATAATATTTGACAATGTATTATAGATTATGAAAACGGTAATATTAATTAAAGGTTGTGCAACAAAATTCAACGAACTTAGCGAAAACAGCCGCATGGGCGAAACGCCCGGGAAGATCAGGTCCATGGAAACAAGAGTCTGGTCATATACTGCATCCGGAGTGCAACTGCGACATTTCAGTGGTCCCAGCGCGTAGCATTTCTCTACGGCCGCGGATGCCCCCAGGGACAAAGCCTCTGCATTCTAAGGGAAAAATGGAACATAATATTGAATCTAATATATAGATTATTGACCTGTTTCTTAAGCAATGTCAGCTGCTCATCCAGATAGTTACGATACTGCATAATCATCTCCGAAAAACTGGATGGAAAGACATGCTTAACTGAAAAAAAACTCAGTACTATGGCACTATTCCCACTACAGACAACAGAATCCTCTGAAATCGAATAACCTTTCGCTTTCGATTTAATCTTCGACGTGTGGCGAAATCGCGCAGAGAGAAGATCTCCATAAACGAGATAAAAGAGATGACATCACAGACGCTTCGACTTCTTCATCTAAAAACCAACATTTAAATCGTGTTTGAGATTTTCTAAAAACTTCATGACCGTCCCTGACGTATCTCGCTTCAAACTCAATATTTTTCAATTTTCTTTTTTTTATTGGCATCGCAGTTGGATTCTAAACAAAAACTGCCCATATATGTTTCAGTCAACTATTTCATTTTCACATCGAAAAATTACTTTTAATATTTTAAGTATACGGTTAAGTACCGTATACTCATTTGTGTGTGGGTGTTATATCTCAAAGTGTAGAGCATTAAAAACTGTATGACATATATTCTTTTTGTTTAGTCTGAAGGTCCCCAAGGGGGTAAAACATAGGCTCGAATAGGCATACCTCGGATATGTGGGATACAAGGAATACGTGAAAAAGAAGTTAAATTCTTGTTGTAACATAAAATGAACCACTTCATTCGATTCAGCTAGTTCCTTTTCATAAAAGCTCACTATAAAAATTTCGCTAAAATATGATTTTCCATGAAAATAACACATTTTTCGATTTTTCTATCATTGTCAGAAAATGACCTAAAACTATTCGAGTCGCTATATTTTCAATATTTTCGACGAGAACAGAATGGGGATAGTACTATTCAGTACGCGACAAAATTCTCTACAACATACAAATATTTACATCTGGATAGGGCGTCCCTAACAACGACAGTATCGATAATCCTATGGCGGTCGCGTCAAAACTGACAGATCCGCATTTTCCAGCTTTTCGTGCAATCGTAGTGTTTATTACTCATCCAATACATCATTCTGCTCCTCGAAGCACACTAAAGTCAGAACCAATGTTTGTTTTGCAGATTTCCCGTGGTAAAAGCCCGCAAAAGGGTTTGCACGCGCGCGGCTTCGAACCTGCGACCCATGACATTCGACATGCACAACAAATGGGCCAAAATGACATAAAAAAATTCATTTCTGGAAAATGCCAAAACCAATCTTAAAGGTTGACCTATCAACCGATAGCTATTTTTGCGCTCTATCGAAATAAATATATCCGCCAAAAAGTGTAAATTGGCGGCAAGGCCAAATAAGTGGTCAAAATATTCGAACCCTAAAAAGTAGATCAAACAATCTATACATCATAACGTGATGTATGGCATAGTTGCTCGTCTTCGCAAAAGCTATCGAATGACATATGACATGTGGTGATAAGTTCAATCCGTGAGCAATAACAGCCGCGGTAATGTATCACCAAAAAATTGACTTTTCAATGGACTCCAGGGCAATTTTTTCGGTACTCTTATTAATAGAGAGGACATTCCTTTTCAGTCACTATTTCTTATTCGGCTGGAGTACCGAAAAAGTGCCCTGAAGTCCTTTGAAAAGTCAATTTTTGGTGATACATTTCCGCGGCGGTTATTTCTCGCGGATTGAACTTATCACCACATATTATATACCATTCGATAGATTTCGCGAAGACGAGCAACTATGCCATACATCACGTTATGATGTATAGATTGTTTGATCTACTTTTTAGGGTTCGAATATTTTGGCCACTTATTTGGCATTTACACTTTTTGGCGGATATATTTATTTCGATAGAGCGCAAAAATAGCTATCGGTTGATAGGTCAACCTTTAAGATTGGTTTTGGCATTTTCCAGAAATGAATTTTTTAATGTAATTTTGGCCCATTTGTTGTGCACGTCGAATATCATGGGTCGCAGGTTCGAAGCCGCGCGCGTGCAAACCCTTTTGCGGGCTTTTACCACGGGAAATCTGCAAAACAAACATCGGTTCTGACTTTAGTGTGCTTCGAGGAGCAGAATGATGTATTGGATGAGTAATAAACACTACGATTGCACGAAAAGTTGGAAAATGCGGATCTGTCAGTTTTGACGCGACCGCCATAGGATAATCGATACTGTCATTGTTAGGGACGCCCTATCCAGATGTAAATATTTGTATGTTGTAAAGAATTTTATCGCGTACTGAATAGTACTATCCCCATTCTGTTCTCGTCGAAAATATTGAAAATATAGCGATTCGAATAGTTTTAGGTCATTTTCTGACAATGATAGAAAAATCGAAAAATGTGTTATTTTCATGGAAAATCATATTTTAGCGAAACCCCTTGGGGACCTTCAGACTAAACGAAAAGAATATATGTCATACAGTTTTTAATGCTCTCACTCGCCCGCTCTACCCACTCTCGCCCGCTCTACCCACTCACTCGCCCGCTCTACCCACTCGCCCGCTCTACCCACTCACTCGCCCGCTCTACCCACACTCGCCCGCTCTACCCATCACTCGCCCGCTCTACCCACTCACTCGCCCGCTCTACCCACTCACTCGCCCGCTCTACCCACGACTCGCCCGCTCTACCCACTCACTCGCCCGCTCTACCCACACTCGCCCGCTCTACCCACTCACTCGCCCGCTCTACCCACTCACTCGCCCGCTCTACCCACTCACTCGCCCGCTCTACCCACTCACTCGCCCGCTCTACCCACGCACTCGCCCGCTCTACCCACTCACTCGCCCGCTCTACCCACTCACTCGCCCGCTCTACCCACTCGCCCGCTCTACCCACACTCGCCCGCTCTACCCACGTCATTACTCGCCCGCTCTACCCACGTCACACTCGCCCGCTCTACCCACGTCACGACTCGCCCGCTCTACCCACGTCACACTCGCCCGCTCTACCCACGTCACACTCGCCCGCTCTACCCACGTCACACTCGCCCGCTCTACCCACGTCTCACTCGCCCGCTCTACCCACGTCACAGAGCGGTCGGTGCATCCAGCTCCTCTCTTTCAAGCGCTGTGCACCTGCTTTTCTCCTCGCTCCTAGTGCCTGAGGGGCACTCATCTCTATAAAGGCACAACTCCAGGTTCTTTCTCGGCCATCTCCTCAACCCTTGGGCCAAGGGTCTTTTACTGTTTGATCGTCTGGCCCCCGCTTAGTTAAGCATGACCGATGCTGACCCTCCTGCCCCCCTCGATCTCCCTGCCGTCGCATCCTTCATTCAGGGACTGAATGACCGGAAGCGCCGCCGATCCACTGAAGGGCCCCCGGACTCGGATGACATCCTCGCTTTCCTGGCTTCCTCCGTCTCCTCCCTCATCGCTCAGCTTGCCTCCCTCACCGACACCGTCTCCTCGCTCGAGTCCTCTCTGGCAGCTAAGGACATCATCATCACGGACATGACAGCTGCCCTTTCTGCCCACACCACTCAGCTCGATACCGTCGACACCAGGCTAACTGCCATTGAGTCCACTCCTCCTCTCTATACTGTACATAGCGACCCCATTATGGATGTTATGACTCAAGATGTTGTGATGGCTGAGAATACTAACGGCAACCCCCCCTCCTCCTCCTCGGCCTCCCCCTCTTGGGATTTTTCCCGCGAGACCGAGGAGGAGCGTAGAGATAGGCATGAGAGACGCCGTGCTCTCGTAGTGTTCGGTCTCCCCACTCCTGAAGGCTCCCCGATTCAACGGGCGGCCTCTTACTATAATGCTGTCCTCCATCTCCTCGATTCTATCGGTGTTTCCGCCCTCCCCTCAGCTGTCTACCCTCTCACCAACGGCCTCAGTCGCGACAACCCTGTAAAGGTCATTCTCCCCAACTCCCTCCTCCAACAGCTAGCCATCCGAAACTCCCACCGCCTCTCGCGCTCGGCATCCTTCTCTGGATGTGCCATCCGCCCCTCCCTCACCTTTGCCCAGAGAGGCATCACCCCCTCCCCTCCCAAGCTCCCCGACTTCTCTCGCTTCTACGCGAGTCCTCTCGGACGCCGTCCGTCCGGGATGCCCTCCCGTCCCCCCAACACCCGTGGAGCCGCTGCCGCCAGGCGCCGCCCCCGCCCCTCTTACGCCGACGTGGCCTCCCACCACCCTCCCTCTAGCCACCCCCAATCTCTCCTCTATTCCAACTTCCCTCCCCCCTCCATTTTTACCGCCCCCTCTCTCTCTCCGGACTCATCCGCCTACAACCCCCCTCCTCCTCCTCCTCCCTCAGCCACCTACAACCCTCCTCCTCTCCCCTCATACACCTACAACCCTCCTCCTCCTCCCTCTCTCCCCCCTCCTCCTCCCATCTCCACTTCTAACCGCTTCACCCCCCTTGCTCCCCCTCCCTCCCCTTTTTACCACCAGGGGCCCCCCTACCCCCACTAAGTGCCAACCATCGCAGGTCCACCTCTTGCCCCCTTTATCTCTTTAATGCTCGTTCAGTAGTAAGCAAGACCCATGAGCTCTCCCTGCTCTTTACCCGCTCGCTTGCTGTCATTTGCATTGTAGAAACATGGCTGTCCTCTTCCTTACCCGATAGCTTTCTCCTTAGTGGTTGCCCAGATTATAGTGTTTTCCGCCAGGACCGCCTCAGAAAAAAGGGTGGCGGGGTTGCCATCCTTCTCAGAAACACTCTCTCGGCCAAAGTTGTCCACTCTCTTTCCACCCCAGCTTCTTTTGAGCTTCTTGCAATAGACGCAAACTTTAACAGTGATTTTATCCGCCTTATTCTAGTCTACCGCGCTCCCTCTTGCTCAGCAGAACTTAATGCTACTCTTATCTCACTCTTACGCGACCTGTCCACCTCTCCGTTCCCCACCATCCTCCTGGGCGATTTTAACTACCCGGACCTTCTATGGCACACAACCCCATCTCCGCTCCCACAACCCCCCTCCCATAGCTCCAGACTGTTCTATGATTTCTCTACTTCCAGCTTTTTCGCCCAATTGACCCCAGCCCCCACTCGCAATGATCATATTCTAGATCTCCTTCTTACCAATACCCCTTCCCTCCTTTCTAATATCACGATTGAGCCCCCCTTCCTCAACTCCGATCATCTCTCTGTTATGGCACATATAACTCTTTCTCATCAACGCCCCTCTTATACCTTCATCAAAGACTATCTTAAAGTAGATTACCAAGCTGCCTCGTCTTACCTCTTGAATTTTGGGTTTCCATCCCCCTTTCATTCTCTATCAAATGTCGATGATATGTACTCCTCTCTCTCCTCCGCCCTTCGTGCTGTTGATGATCTCTTCGTCCCTTATAAGCGTGTCAGCCCATATGGCGTCCGCCTCCCCGACCACATCCTCCGTCTTCAGCGGAAACGCTTTGATCTTTGGCTTAAATCACTAGAAAGAGACGACCCCGAATCCCATTCTGCTTTTGCTATTGCCAACTCTCGTTACTGTAAGGAAATGGATAAATACTCTAGAAATCTAGAAAAGCACCTAGTCCTCTCCAATAACAAGTCCCTTTTCTTTCGATACGTTAGGAATAAAACCTCTGTTAAGCCACGTGGCGTTGATACCCTCACCCAGTCCCCAGGTCCCGACTGCTTTACCGATATAGATAAGGCCGAGCTTTTGGCTTCAACTTTCTCGAGTGCCTATACTGTTGACAATGGTAATCTCCCCAATCTCTCCCCTAATGCAATATCTTTCCCCCCTTTCTCTATTGTTTTTCCTAGGCATGAGATTTGTCGCCTCATTGAAACCTGGCCTAATTCCTCCTGCAAAACTCCCGATAATTTCAATCTCGCACTTATTAAGAATCTCTCCATTCCAATTAGTGAAGCCCTCGAGTACATTTTCAATTATTCTTTTTCCACCGCAACAGTTCCCTCTGCTTGGAAGTCCTCCATTATCATACCCATTAAGAAGAAGGCTCCTTATTCCGATCCCTCCAACTACCGTCCAATCTCCATTACCTCCATATTCTCCCGCCTCTTTGAGAAGCTCCTTTGCCGTAAACTCTACTCTTATTGTGATTCTCTACGCATCATTCCCGACCAACAATATGGCTTCAGACGTAGACGTTCTATTGAATTCCAGTTGTTAGACTGTCTTGAACATTGGACCTCTGCCCATCATAATTCCCTAACCACTGACATTATCTACTTTGACCATGCTCGTGCCTTCGACCGTGTCTCCCACCCAAAGCTCATATTTAAGCTCCGTGTCCTCGGTATTCCCCCAAATGTCGTTAGCTGGATCTCTTCTTTTCTTTCTAACCGCTCCTTCCAAGTGCGAGTAGGCACATCCCTCTCAACTCCTCGCCCTGTTATTAGTGGAATCCCTCAAGGCACTGTAATCGGCCCCCTTCTCTTTATTCTTTATACTAGCGACCTTCCTGGTATCATTGCCACTCATGGTGTTCACTCCCGCTGTTTTGCTGATGATATTAAGATCTTCCAATCCTTTCCATCTTCCTCTTCCCCTTCCTCTTTACAGGCTGCTATTGACCAGGTTTCTCTCTGGGCCGATACTTGGCAGCTCCCTCTTGCTAGTAATAAGTGTTCTGTTCTTCATCTAGGATCCACCAACCCTAAGCATCAATACTTCCTCTGCGGCGCCCCTCTCACTGTAGTAGATTCCGCTCGCGACCTTGGCATCATAATAGACTCTAAACTCTCTTTCTCGCCCCACTGCTCTTACCTTGCCAATAAGGCACTTGCTAAGTCCTACCCCCTCCTCCGTGCCCTCCGCACTCGCAACATGAAGGTTCTTGTCTCTGCCTTTACTATTTACATTCGCCCCATATTAGAGTCCTGTTCTGTCGTTTTTTCGCCGCGTCTCAAACGGGATATCCGTATCCTAGAGAAAGCCCAGAATTATTTCACCCGTGTCATTTTTCGCCGCTCTCTCGGCCATACTAGCTTTAATCTCCCTAATAGCTCCTTCAGGAATACTACCCTCTCCCTTCCCTCTCTCAAGTCCCGTCGTGAGCACGCTGACTTTACTCTGGCACGTAGACTCATTTTTCACCACCGTCGTATTTCCGATGCAAACCCTCACTACTTTCACTTCCGCAACAGTAGAACCCGTGGCCTCTCCTTCCAGCTAGCATACCCCTCCACAAGATCCACAATCCGGTCCCATTCCTTCTTTATCAGAGCCGCTAAGGCATTCAATAGTTTAACCAAGTCCACCTCACTCTCCCCGACCCTTATCTCCTCTCCCTCCCCTCTTCCCCTTCCCACAGTCCCTCCCACCGCCCCATGACCTTTCTCCATCGCTTTTCCCTCACTTATATATCTACATATCTCGCTATACCTATATGCTATATCATATATTATTATACTACCACGTGCGTTTTACAATGCCGTAAATAAATGAATGAAAATGACATTTTGAGATATAACACCCACACACAAATGAGTATAAGGTACTTAACCGTCAAATTAAAATATTAAAAGTAATTTTTCGATGTGAAAATGAAATAGTTGACTGAAACATATATGGGCAGTTTTTGTTTAGAATCCAACGGCGATGCCAATAAAAAAAAGAAAATTGAAAAATATTGATGTTAAAGAGAGTTATGGGGACTTAAACTTTTCCCTTACTTTTGCATGCCCAGATAAGGAAAAAAAATTTATAACAAAATTGACCTTCTAATTTTCTTCATAGTGCGCATAGGTACCCCTGATTAAATTTTGGATAGCCAAATCAAATATTTTTACCCCGGGGCAGGCCCCCATGGAGGGCTGCTTGATCCTTACAGAGAGGCTCTCTTAACCACTGTTATTATACGCTAAACTGCCGTCAAAATCGCGTATCGGTGATAGGGAGAATTATCAAAACCTGACAGATATATCAATGGGAAGCATGGCGATACGGTCAGAGGCAACGAATTCTTTTCTTGCTTTCCTATCGCAACAGATAGTATTCCACCTTCAAATGACAGGTACAGAGCTAACGAGAAAGTTATGTATGTATACCGTATCCATGAGAAGAACGATGAGAAATGGGAGAAGGGCCTCCACCGAAGGACCAGCGTAGCGGCAAGGAGAATGATAAGAGGTGAGAAGCAGAGGAGTGCTGCGAAGGGACTCAGTGACTGCAATTGGCAGGGGTATATCCCGGGATAGCGTCTTCAGAGACAACCTGTGGATGAAGCTTAGTGGCTAGGAGTGCAGTCCGTGCAGAGAAGATGCCCATGGAGCAAGCTGTGCCAGTGCCCTCGCCCCTTCGGGGAGTCACCCTTCATCTCCTTCCTCTGCTGCTACCAATCCATCAAAGTAAGCCTCTCCCAACCCATTCGGCCGCCGCTTCCCTCCCGATTCCATACTTTGTCAACTCATCTTCCATCCCAACAACACAGTTTATTCGTTCAACAATCTAGTGGCGCACAACTTTAAACGTCCTTAATAATAATAAAAAAATAAAGGAATGGGAAATGAATCAGTTATGATGAAAGAGTTCCGAGAAAGCGAGCAATTAGATCGAGAACCTAAAAACAGTAGCGGTTCGGGGATAATTTACCACTGGTAAAACTCTTACGTCGGAAATGATCCTTTTAGACTGGATTAAAAGCAAAGCCTTGATCAAGAATGATCGGGTGTTCAGGAAAGGTTAGACAGGAAAGCATGGAAGAAATGAGTTAAAACAAATGGTGTGGGCGGGCCTTGGTGTTAGTCTGAATTGTAAATTGCGCGAATCACGAGTGAATGAAAACACGGCCGAAACATTCTGCAAGGTCATCGTCTTCCTCATCTGAAGAGCCATCTGAGTTCACTTGGGCAGAGCGACGTCGACAACGGCGTTGGAGTCTCTGCCAGTGCTTGCGGGCCGTGAAGTAGTAGACAGGGAGGGCGTCGTCCCCCTCATTCAGGGAGTACGCTCCCATTCCACGCCAGAGCAGCCAGTCCCCCACTGACAGAGAAGGCAGACGAGTCCTTCTCACTGGCACATCCATGGGGTCAAGGGCGGCTCCCAGCACGGCAGATGCATGGAGACGGGCAGAGACCGAGAACAGGGGCAGGCAACTCGCACACTCCTTGCTCAGCAGCTGGCCGCCGAAGGCTCCGTACACTCCCTCGCTCGTCTGGTAGATGTAGCCAGTCTCGCCCGAGTTCACTTTGTCTCTGGTGATGGCTTCTGCATCAATGGCAGATTTGCCAGTGATGGAAGTGCAGAGAGAGAAGGCGGCGGCAGCGAAGAAGCTGCCAGGAGTGGCGATCACTTCCACTCCCTCCCACTCCCCTCGTCCTCCCTTCAACTCCCCTTCCACTATTGACACGAGACGCTGCACTCGACGGCGGTGGCACTGCGAACAGAAAAGTCATATCAATTCAACCATACAAAGAAGAACCTTTTCAGCGTGGAAGCCACCCCCGATGTCCACGAAAGAGAGCGCAGCATTGGAAGAGCGGAGAGAAGCGAGGAGTCGGCTGACTTCTCCGAGGTTCTCCTCCAGTCGCGCCTCTTCATTCCCTCCTTCTCCACCCACGAGTTGCAGACTGATTCCCACCAGCTTCAGCCCCAGCTGAAACTAAACGCTCCCTATCTCGCCATTTTCTTAGCCTAAATTTTAAGCCGGAAAACATCGTTTTAACGCTGACACCTTTCGGGGCACTACAGAATATATTAGGAAAGCAAGCGAAAAAAGCAAACCTGAGAAGCGTTAACGATGATGCCATATGCTTCGTCAATGGGAACGCCAATGGCACAGTCAGCACGAGGAGAGAGAGGGTCGAGGGAGACACGCAGAAGGAGAGGCTGAGATGGAGACATCACAGACACTCGCTGAAGAACAGATAAACAGTTAGCCTCTCTCTCTCTCCTCCTCTCTCTCTCTCTCTACCTTCTCTCTCCTCCTCTCTCTCTCCTCTTTCTCTCCCTTGTCTCTTTTTATCCCCTCCACTCTCTCTCTTGTCTCCTCTCTCGATCTCCTCTTTATTACAGTCATGTAATGGACCTGTAACATCTCTTCGCTGTCAACGACGAGAGAGTGTAGTGGAGGAAGAGAGCAGAGAAGACGCAGAGTCTTGCGAGTGAGGAGAGGTGAGTGGAAGTGCACTCGGGAGGGCGGCACGAACTGCAGAGCCACTTCCAGGTCGGCCACGCTGCTTGCCTTTAAGAGAAGGACACTCTTCTTACTCTCAAGATCGTCTAAAAACACAAGGTATTACCGATCATTACAGAATCACAATAGGAAAATGGTATACATGAAAGTTAATATGATGGAAGTTGGCGAGAAGTTCGAGAAGGACGGGGTCGGAGTTGCATTTGACGGCGTAGAAGGGGAGGACGTGAGGGAGGAGCTGCCGCCATTGGCGCACTCGCTGCTCCACTCTCCACACATCCATCACGTAGAAAGCCTCCGCAGCGTCTTCCCGCTCAAAGAACAACCAATCATTTAGAAACTACTTCTCATCAATCATTTCATACTCTTTCATCTTGCATTGTGCCTAACCTGAGAGATGGCGACCTTCCGTGCCACTTCACACGCATCCGCGCAGTGATCGTAGACCGCCAGGGGCTGCTGCTCCAATTCATGGCGGGCGGCTCCTTCGTAAGAGGAGGAAGCGAGACGGCGACGATGGGACACTCTCATCGAGAGACGCAGACAAGGAGAGGGAGGGGAGGAGAGAGAGTACAGACCAAAAGAGTCGTCCGATACGGCAAATGGACGATCACGAAAAGAGAAAGCTCTAAAACAAAACAATTATTACTTTTCCAAGTCAAAAAAAACTAGAGGAATTAATTAATAAAATGGCGTCCCACCAAAAAATTAATGAAAGTTACGAACAATAGTCGAAAGTTGTTGGATGATGAATTTCAGCAGAAGATGAAGTTTGGATCGGGATCCCACGGGGGCTCGGCGTTCTTGTCGAGGTTAATCTGACTGGAGCGGAGCTTCGGACTGGCTTGGACCAAGTTGACTTTCGAGTCCACGGCCTGCACGTTAAACATTTAACTGCTCCGTTACTTTTTCTTGATTTGAAGATCAGAAATGAAAGGTTTACAGTTCGTATCACATGACGAACGCTTCTAGAGTGATAAGAAGTAAATCGATACCGAGGCAACGTCACACTTTAAAAGAAGAATAATGAGTGAAAATGAACTAACCAGCGGCCCCGCTAAGTGCGGTAACGATTCGTTAGGTTCTTCTGACGGTATTTTGCGAAGATTGGAGTGGCGCCAAGAGGCTAATGTCCATACACACTCGCCCACCGGAGTGTGTAGAACTTGAAGGGGAAGAGGAAGAGGAGACGGCCACTCTCCTCAAAATTGCATCGCATATTATTTCATCATATTTAATATTTCAAACCACATGATGAGTCCCCATTCAATTTTAAAAACTTTGCCCGCCCGCGATTGCGTAATAGAACCAAGCAAGAGAATAGGAAATATCAAAAATGTTTCGATTATTTGCTAACTGAATAAACTAGCAGAGGCAAGGAAATAAACGATCGAATGGTCATGGGACAGAGCACACAAGCAGCGATTATGGATGGAGAAAAGAACTGGGAAACGCGAGTGGAAGCGGCAAAATGACTACGTGAAAAAGAAAGAATGAATATATCTAGCGGAGAGAACACATCGGAACAACTAGTGCATAAGAGATAAGGAGAAGCGGGCAATAGAGAAAGAAATAGCAGAGAGAAAGAGAGCGTGGGAGAGGCAGACAGACAGAGCGAAGAGAGTATGTGTTGAACCATGGGAGGCTGTCCCCTCCGCAACGCAATCGAAGCACGAGACTGCTATACTCTCTACCAGCGGAGTAAGTAGGGATACTACACAGAATGGAGAGAGGACGGGATGTGACAGAAAGAGCATAAGAGTGAGCGAGAGTGAGAGAGAGAGAGAGAGAGAGAGAGAGAGAGAGTGGGATGAGGAGACGCATGCAGTGACTGAAACAAAGATCCAGCCCTTTCTCTTGCCACGATACCTTTAGGCCTCATCGCGGCAGAGACGCAGACAGACGCATGGACAGAAACACGAACTTCCGACTGGAGCTTAAAGAAAATCCAGCTGGAATAACATTAGAACAGAAAAGCATTTGTTCACAAAAAAACTAACAGGGTCACACGACAGCAAAATCATCAACGCAATCAGCAACGCACACACTTCAACAAGGAGCTAGAGTATCGACAACCCAGGAGACTCTGGTAAAAAGCGAATGGCAAATAGATGGTAATGGCCACCTATCCCTGTGTTTTGGCCAAATAATGGCGCAAGACTGCTACTTTACTGATACTCGTCCGCGTCCTACCATTAATGAACCATTTCTGCGAAATATTGCACGTTTTGCACCATTTCACGATTACCTCGCGGGGAATTGGACCATTCGCTTTTTACCAAAGGACGCACTAATTGTACTCCATGTTCAATTGTACTAAGGGGGTGTTGTTGAGTTACCCATGGCGAAATCTTTAAAGATGGCACTATGAAAGACCATGGAAATTCCAAAGGCGTAATTTGAAAGTTGTCCGGCGTTGTGTTGAACAGCTTCACCAGGATCATCTTGACAATGAGTAGGGAAAACATGCAAATTACAGCAAAATGGCTCGGTGTTGCCAGCCACCCTCCCACTTTTCATTAATTTGCATAGATATCATGACGTTGTATTACATTTATGTGACTATGTTTTCGCATCCTTAATTGATGTATGAATAAAGAAATGGCATACAAAAATTTTTATGAACGATTGTTCTCCCTCACCAATGATAACAGGTAACCGTAATTGCGGGGGCCCAAGAACGCGTTGATATGCCGTTGCGCATATATTTACAGTTCACGAACTTCTAGACGGAGTATTAAGTATGGAAGAGCCGTAAAAGGTTATTCTTGAAAACTAAGAATTCAATATGTACAATTGAAGAGTATGTATAATTAGCTAAACATCTCACTTGACGATCCGCGGATAGAGGTTAAAAGCAAAAATTTTTCCAAAAGTAAAGCATCGATAAGACAAGTAAAACCATTCAGTGCAAAAGTAAAGAAAAATGTGCATTATATTTACAATATATACATTTGCACAATATGTGTAATAAAAAACTACTGCCCCTTCTTGGAAGCCAGTCGCTGGACCCTCGACAGCGACACCTGCAAAAGGAGTCGAGCATATCTACACACCTTTCTAATTAAAAAGGTTTCAAAAAATGGTATTACGTTGAACTTCTTGGCTATTTGGCTGATTGTCGTCTCCGAGAGATCAGCGCGCTTCTCCAGTTCTGCCTTCAATTGCTCATTTAATCAGTCATAGACGTGTATATACAAGTACCGGCAAGGAAAGACCGTCGGTACAGATTGCGGCGTGGCAGAGTAATTCAACCACTTCGTTAGCGAGACAGGTAAACATTTTTCATTCATTTTCATTTATTTACGGCATTGGTAAAACGCACGTGGTAATGGTATATAGTTATGAATATATGAATATATGATATAGCATAGTATGTACATATATAATGGTGAGATAATAGCCCGATGGCTCTGAGGTCAGGGGGAGGTGGAAGGGTATGGGGGGAAGGGAAGTGGGGAGGGAGATTAGATGAGGGACGGGGAAAGTTTTCTGGACTTGGCTATATTGTTGAACGCCTTTGCGGCTCGGATGAAAAAGGAATGGGAACGGATGGAAGATCTGGTGGAAGGATATGCTAGCTGGAACGAGAGGCCACGAGTTCTACTGTTGCGGAAGTGGAAGTAATGAGGGTTAGCATCCGAAATGCGTCGGTGGCCGAAAACAAGTCTACGTGCCAGTGTAAAGTCAGCATGGTCACGACGGGATTTGAGAGAAGGGAGGGACAGGGTGGTATTCCTACTGGTGCTATCAGGGAGGTTGGAGCTAGTATGGCCTAGGGAACGGCGAAAAATAACACGAGTAAAATAGTTCTGGGCTTTCTCTAGGGTGCGGATGTCACGTTTAAGACGTGGAGAGAAGGTAACAGAGCAGGTCTCTAGTATGGGGCGAATATAAATAGTATAAGCAGATAGAAGAACCTTAATATTGCGAGTGCGGAGGGCGCGGAGGAGGGGGTAGGATTTAGAGAGAGCCTTATTGGCAAGGTAAGAGCAGTGGGGAGAGAAAGAGAGTTTGGAGTCAATAATGATGCCTAGATCGCGTGTGGAATCTACTACCTTAAGAGGGGTGCCGAGGAGGAGGTATTTATGCTTAGGATTGTTTGACCCTAGATGAAGGAGAGAACACTTGTTGCTAGCAAGGGGGAGTTGCCAAGTATCAGCCCAGGTAGAAACAGCATCTATAGCAGCCTGTAACGAGGAACGGGGTGAAGAAGAGGAAAAGGATTGAAAGATCTTAATGTCATCGGCAAAACAACGGGAATGAACGCCATGAGATGCAACAATTGCAGGGAGGTCGCTAGTGTAAAGTATAAACAGAAGGGGGCCTATTACGGTGCCTTGGGGGATTCCACTAATAACGGGACGTGGAGTTGAGAGAGAGGAGCCTACACGTACTGAGAAAGAGCGGTTTGAGAGGAAAGAAGAAATCCAGGCAACAACATTAGAGGGAAGACCGAGATGACAGAGTTTAAAAATGAGTTTGGGGTATGAGACACGGTCAAAGGCACGAGCATGATCAAAGTATATAATATCAGTTGTAAGGGAATTATGATGAGCAGAGGTCCAATGTTCAAGGCAGTCTAACATCTGGAATTCAATGGAACGCCTACGTCTAAAACCATATTGTTGATCCGGAATGATTTGTGCAGAATCACAGAAAGAGTAAAGTTTACGACATAGGAGCTTTTCAAAAAGACGAGAAAATATGGAGGTAATTGAGATAGGACGATAGTTGGAAGGGTCGGAGTAGGGAGCTTTCTTTTTAATAGGAATAATGATAGAGGACTTCCAAATGGAAGGGACAGAAGCCGTAGAAAAAGAATAATTAAAAATATACTCGAGGGCTTCGCTGATTGGGACTGAGAGATTCTTAATAAAGAAAAGGTTGAAGTTATCGGGGGTCTTGCAAGAGGAATTGGGCCAGGTTTCAATGAGGCGACAAATCTCGTGTCTAGGAAAGACTATAGAAAACGAGGGGAGAGATCTTGGATTTGGGGAGAGATTGGGGAGAATGCCATTGTCAAGAGTATAAGCATCAGCAAATGTGGTAGCTAAAAGTTCGGCTTTGTCTGCGTCAGTGTAACAGTCGGGTCCATGGGAGCGGGAGAGAGTGTCTACGCCGCGAGGCTTAATGGAGGTTTTGCTACGTACATATCGGAAGAAAAGGGATTTGTTGCTGGAATGGACAATGTGCTTTTCAACATTTCTAGAGTATTTGTCAATTTCCTTACAATAACGAGAGTTTGCGATTTCAAATGCGGAATGGGAATTAGGGTCATCTTTTTCTAGTGATTCTAGCCAGAGGTTAAAGCGTTTCCGCTGAAGACGGATTATGTGATCAGGGAGGCGGACGCCATATGGGCTGACTCGCTTGAAGGGGACGAATAGGTCATCAATTGCACGAAGGGCAGAGGAGAGGGAAGAAAGCATGTCATCTATATTAGAAAGAGCATGAAAAGAGGAGGGGAAAGAGAAATCTAATAGGTAGGATGAGGCAGCATGGTAATCTACTTTGGCATAATCCTTAACATAGACAAAGGTGGGTTTGAAAAGAGAAAGTGAGATTGTGGCCATAACAGAGGAGTGATCAGAGTTTAAAAACGGCGGTTCTACTGTTACGTTAGAGAGGAGAGAGGGGGTATTGGTAAGGAGAAGGTCCAAGGTATGAGTGTTGCATGTTGGGGCCGGGGTAAGTTGTGCAAAGAAGCAGGCTCGGGTGAATTCGTAGAATGATCTGGTACTAGAGGAGAGGTATTGGAGGGGAGGAAGAGGGTTTTGATGCCAGAGGATGTCGGGGTAATTAAAGTTACCAAGTAGGATAGAGGGGTATTGAGAGGTAGAGAGATCGCGCAAAAGTGAGATAAGAGATGAATTATGTTCGGCAGAGCATGCGGGGGCGCGGTATACAAGGATGATACGGACAAAATCGCAATTGAAGTTTGCATCGATAACTAAAAGCTCAAAAGCCGCAGGGGTGGAGAGAGAGTGAATAACTTTGGCAGAGATAGTGTTACGAAGGAGGATAGCAACACCTCCGCCTTTCTTTCTAGGACGGTCTTGGCGAAAGACATTATAGTCAGGGCACCCACTGAGGAGGAAGTTGTCGGGGATGGAAGAGGAGAGCCAAGTTTCGACTATGCATATGACAGCAAAGGAGCGAGAGAAAAGTTGCGAGAGCTCATGAGTCTTATTGACTATGGAACGGGCATTGAAAAGGTAGAGGGAGCAGGAGAGGGACCTGCGATCGTTCTTACTTAATACTGGTAAGGGCCCCCCTGGTGGAGGAAAGGGGAAGGGGGAGTGAGGGAGGAAAAGCGGTTGTAGGTTGGGATGGATGGAGGGGGAGGAAGAGATAGGGGAGGAGGATGGTAAGAGGTGTTGGAAGGGGAGAATGAGAGAGGAGGAGAGAAGGAGGGGGTGGTAAAAGTGGAAGGCGGAGGGAAGTTGGAGTAGAGGAGGGACTGGTGGTGGGGGCGGTTGGAGAGATGGCGGGAGGCCACGTCGGAGTAGGAAGGACGGGGGAGGCGCGGGCGCCTGGGGGCCGGTTCAGGCCGACGGGTGGGAGGTTGGGAGGGCATCCCGGGCGAATCGCGCCCGGGAGGACTCGCATAGGAGCGAGAAAAGTCGGGGAGTTTGGGAGGGGAGGGGACGATGCCGGGCAAAGGTGAGGGAGGGGCGGATGGCACACCGCCAGAAGGTGGAGGAGTGCTTGAGGCGGTGGGAGTTGCGGATGGCCAGCTGTTGGAGTGAGGAGTTGGGAAGGATGACCTTGATTGGGTTGTCGCGAGAGCGCCCATCGGTAAGTGGGTAGACAGCAGAGGGGAGGGCTGAGACTTCTAGACGGAGTATTAAGTATGGAAGAGCCTTAAAAGGTTATTCTTGAAAACTAAGAATTCAATATGTACAATTGAAGAGTATGTATAATTAGCTAAACATCTCACTTGACGATCCGCGGATAGAGGTTAAAAGCAAAAAATTTTTCCAAAAGTAAAGCATCGATAAGACAAGTAAAACCATTCAGTGCAAAAGTAAAGAAAAATGTGCATATATTTACAATATATACATTTGCACAATATGTGTAATAAAAAACTACTGCCCCTTCTTGGAAGCCAGTCGCTGGACCCTCGACAGCGACACCTGCAAAAGGAGTCGAGCATATCTACACACCTTTCTAATTAAAAAGGTTTCAAAAAATGGTATTACGTTGAACTTCTTGGCTATTTGGCTGATTGTCGTCTCCGAGAGATCAGCGCGCTTCTCCAGTTCTGCCTTCAATTGCTCATTTAATCAGTCATAGACGTGTATATACAAGTACCGGCAATTAAAGACCGTCGGTACAGATTGCGGCGTGGCAGAGTAATTCAACCACTTCGTTAGCGAGACAAGTAAACACCATATAATTAAGGAGTGAGATGATAAACATATCCAACGGTAAATTGACTGCATGACTGATTGATTGATGATTCAGGAGCCCAAAAATCGGAGAGGCAAAGCTAGACGAATGAGGAAAGTTGCCGTAGGAATTGGAAGGAAGGGAAAAAATAAAGAAAGAAGAAAGCATACAACAACATCCTTGTTGATCTTGTAGTTCATCATATTCGTGAACGATCGGTGCAGTCTCCTCTTGTCGACCTTTAGCGCAGAAGCCAACTGCTCGCACTCGCCATCCTCGAAACAGAACTTTCCGCGGTCCACTATCTCCTGCGTATCAAAAACAAACGCCTTCGACATTGCTTGCTTGGAAAAAAAAGAAAACAATTACGCCAATCTAAAGAAAGTTGAGCGGATCGTCTTAATTTCCGAAATTGAAAAGGTAGCTGGAAACCTTCAAAGCTTCTCGCGCGAGCTGCGAGAGAATGCAGTACTTCGGGGGCCTCGAGGAGGGCGCCATTCCACGGTGTGGAGAGTAGGCAGAAACAGAAGATGGCTGGGCACTATGAAATACAAAGAGAAATCACACATGTCAACACGAGCCAGGCAGTTCTGGAACGATTTTCAGCACTTCAAAGAATTTCCACAGCTTTCAACAACAAAAAAAGAACCTCTTACGCAGCCACACGACACCTGAAGCGATTGGCCGAGAAACGCGCAATGGCGAGAAATGTGTTGAGGGGGTCCCAGTACTCCTTTGATCTACCCATCGAAGAGCGAGTGGCTGACATCAACTGTAAGTTCCAAGGCTATCTTTTTTTATTTTTTGCATAAATTTTTATCTCTCTCTCTCTCTCTCTCTCTCTCTCTTCTCTCTCACTTCTCTCTCTCCCTATCTCTCCCTCTCTCACTTCACTCTCTCCCTCTCTCGTTTCTCTCTCTCCCTCTCTCACTTCTCTCTTTCTCTCTCTCTCTCTCTCTCTCTCTCTCTCTCTTCTTTCTCACTTCTCTCTCTCTCCCTATCTCTCCCTCTCTCACTTCACTCTCTCCCTCTCTCGTTTCTCTCTCTCCCTCTCTCACTTCTCTCTTTCTCTCTCTCTCTCTCTCTCTCTCTCTCTCTCTCTCTCTCTCTCTCTCTCTTCTCGATCCCTCAGAAAACATAACATTTTTATGATTTCGTTTTTTCATGAAATTGAGACATTGCTTGTTTCCCACATTTTCATCTCGTATCTTCTACTGGAGTGGTCCAAGCGAATTGGAAGTAAGGGAGACTGAGCAGAGTGCAAAAGTAACAAAGGAAGGCGAGAGAAATGTAAAACAGAAAGAGCAAACAAAGAGAGCGAGAGAGAGCGAGAGGGAGAGAGAGAGAGAGAGAGAGAGAGAGAGAGAGAGAGAGAGAAGGGCACAAGGAGGTCGAGAATAGCTCGTAGAAAGTGTGCTGTTGCTCTCCTTCCTCATTCTGAATTCTCCGTCTTTCTGTGACCCCCGACTGAAGCGACGCATCTCTTGTCAAACAGTGAGCGACTGTAGAAGGAGAGAGAGAGAACAGAGAAAGAAAGACGCGTGCCAGGTGGCGTGCCAGTATTGTGAGGGTGCTGGATGCAGAGGGAGTTCCTGCTGAGTGGCAGCATTCTCAGCCAACAAAGCAGAGCAGAGCTGACCAGAGCGGGTGTCAGATGATAAGGAGATAAGGGCTTGAAGATGAAGCTGCCCGTGCCAGTCTCCAGAAGAGGAAGGCAATGCTGATAAGCAAGGTCTTCTGACTCGCACGCAGATCACCCACTCAGCTGATTCCCCTTGCTGCTGCATTCACGGCTCAGCCATTCACCATGGGGAGACCATGCAATATATGAGAGAAGACAATCTTCTGAGGAAATTCTGAGAGGAAGTGACAGAAGGAGAGTGATAGAGAGAGGGAGAGGGAAAGCGAGAGAAAGAGGGAGAGAGAGAGAGAGAGAGAAGGAGGAAGCGAATTTCGAGAGCCCATGCTGACCCTTCTTCGTCCTGCATCAGCCCGACCTCACTTCTTCTCGAAATACAAACAACCCGTTGTTGCTCCACGTTGGTACCTGGTGGTGCACTGAAAGCAGGAAGCAAAAGTGCATCCGCGAATTAGTGGAAACAAGCAAAGAGAGAGGGAGAGAGAGCGAGATAAAGAGAGGGAGAGAGCGAGATAAAGAGAAAGAGAGAACGAGAAAGTGAGAAAAAAGAGAGAGATGGCAGAGAGACAGAAAGACAATGAGAAAGATAGCAGATATATATATATATATATATATATATATATATATATAGAGAGAGAGAGAGAGAGAGAGAGAGAGAGAGAACGATTGTGAAGAGGGCGAGTGGCTGTGTAGACAAGAGTAAAAGAGCAAAGGGCATGGAGACAGAGCGAGGAGAGTACTGACCAGGAAGGAGAGCGAGCTATTTGAGTGCGTTGCAAAATATGTAAGAGAGAGAGAGAGAGAGAGAGAGAGAGAGAGAGAGAGAGAATTCTAGTTGCCTGATTCTGCTGATGAAGCAGGACAAGGACGAAAAGAGGGACTGTGGCCGACCAAGCTGTTCCAGACCGTGCCAATCACCCGCTTGCTGAATACTCTTCGGCATCCATTTCTGTTCTTTCGCGTCTATTGTCTCTTTCTTCAAATATGTATATCTTTCTTTTCTTAAAATAAATATTTCTTTCACTCACTCTCTTTCACTGCCTCTCTCTCTCTTTTCGCCTCTTCATCTTTTTCATATTCCTGCTTCAACACAGAGAAGACACACGCGCGTCCATTTTATGCACCTGATCTGTACACATGTACATACATAGAATTAAAACTATCAGGCACTGGAGTACAAGTTGAGTGGAGTGGGGTACTGCCTGATAACAGCATTCCTAAGACAGTTACACCGCTCTGAACGCCATTCGAAATGCAAGTCTACCACCACTCCTAAAATAGATCACTCAGGAGGGGAGTTTGTGCATAGAAGCTTGTTGGGTCATCGCGACAAGGAACTTCCTTCTGTCTGAAGATGAAAGGAAGAGGTTACGTCCACGTTTTCTCATCTCTCCCTCTCTCTCTCTCTCTCTCTCTCTCTCTCTCTTTCTTCTCTTCCCCTTCTCGTCTCTCTTTGTCCCTGCTTCTCACCGTCCCTTCTATTTCCTGACGCCCTTCACGGAAGTGGTCGTTGGGTCGGCCGACGTCCGCCTCATCCTTCTTCTTCTGTTTGCTTTTTTGAGCGAGCAGTCTTGAAAAAGCTGTGAGAAAAGCAGAGAGGGAGAGAGTAAGATAGATAGAGAGAGAGTGAGTGTGTGTGAGAGAGAGAGAGAGAGACGGTCGGTGCTGCCCTCTGCCCCTTCCTCTGGTCGCGTGTAAATAGATATGGTTGGAGCGGCCAGGCACAGTGTCCACGCGAGCCTCCGCCCCCTCGGCAGTCCTGCCTGGACCAGCAGAAGACTCGTCATTCTGCCGGCCACTCGCCATGCTCGACCTGTCGACACTCTGCCAACTCTCACGTGCTCTGGCCGCTCTGCCCCCTCAGGACTCCTCTGCCATCTCCACTGCATCCCCGCCAACGCGTCTGATGCGGAAGCGTAGACGCGGAGAAGTTGCTAACCCCGCCAACACCCTCGATGGGCTCGTTGCACAGAAGATGAATGGAGAGCCCATCTCTTCCCGATTCCTCTGCGAAAGCGATGCTATCGAAAGTCCTGACGACGTCATTGAACTGAAGGTCGATCTCCTCTCTATTTATTTGTAGTCCTTTTTTCTTATACATATAAATATGTACATTTCTATAGTTTGTATTTGCTGTGATGAGAATGATAAGAAGAAGAAGTTCAGAAGATGGAAGCGGACCCGGATGTGTGTACTCGGACGTGTTCAGTGTGTGGCTATCAAGGCAAATGGGTTTCTGAGATGATCCGCCACAAGAGAGTTCACACCAACGAGAGACCGTTCAAGTGCAAGTACTGCTCACGCACTTCCAAGTGGAAGGCTGACCTCATACGCCATGTCGCCAGTCAGTCTACGTTTTCAACTATCAAGTCTCTCTTCCTCTCTCTTCTCTCTCTCTCTCTCTCTCTCTCTCTCTCTCTGTCTCTGTTTCTCTCTCTCTCTCTCTCTCTCTCTCTCTCTCTCTCTATCGAATGTTTCTCTCTCTCTCTCTCTCTCTCTCTCTCTCTCTCTCTCTCTCTATCGAAATCTCTCCCTGCCTCTATCCCCCCCTCTCACGTTCTATCACTGTCGTTATCACTCTGTTGCTCTCTCTCTCCCTCTCTTTCTCTATCTTTTCCCTCGTCGACCTCTAAATTGCATATCTGCTGGATGCGAAAATGCTTGAAGTGGTTTTAAATTTTCTGCGAAGCCCCTATAATTGTTAAATTTTGTTCATCAAGAAAATTTTCTTCTTTGACTGAAATGTTTGCTGTGCCCGTTTCTGTCAACCAAAACTCTGCGAACGTTCAAAAACTCCGTATAATTTTGACGATGTGATTTGCTCATCGCCGACTTTGCTTTGCTTGCCCATATGATATTCTTGTCCTTACCAAAAGAACAAAGAATGACTTGCAGAGACTCATGGCATCCGCGTGGTTTCGAAATATTCTCGGACGAAGTCAGTGGATGGTGGAAGTGTTTCCTCGTCTTCTTCCGAAGAGATCAAACTGTCTCCCCCTCACTCATCCTCCTTCTCTTCTTCCTCTCTCTCTCCAGTCACTCCTTCATCTACACCCACTCTAGTCTACTCCTGTTCTCACTGCAACTTCGACCAGGTTCATAATGATCTTCTTCCGTTTTATGATCTGTCAATCACTGCAATTGTAGACAGAAATGAACCTCTTTCTCTTAAGGAGGCGCTTTCTCTGCTTGTCTCGCATCTACGCTCCTCCCATGCTCTCTCGCCCTACGAATGTTCCAAGTGTTCCGTGTCTTTTGATTCGGTGGAATCAGCCCTGGACCATTCCACGGCTTGCGATGCCAGTTCTCTCAAGGCGAATTTCTCTACCGTATACCCGACAGAAGCCAACCCGGACAAGCTCCCTGCTTCGTCTCTCGCTCTTTCCAGTCCGTTTGATGCCTAAAATTGCACAAACCATATGACCACTGCTAAATTTGCTGCAAGTAGAACAACCTGAATGGCATCGAAGATATTATTAGACTTTTAGAACTGTGCTATTAAGTCGTAGTTGATAATGCAGATTGTTGTGTTTGCAGCGAGCGGACGCTTGTCCTCGTCACTGGCCGTGGACATTGAGTCGTCTGCCTCCGTCGTGCCCGCTGGCAGCCCCCCGAGGCTGGGACTGGGCTCGCCGGCAGAGGCGTCCTCGGCAGACTTGCCAGCAGCCGCAGCCGCTCTTATCGCTCCGTACCTGTTCATCCTTGGCCAACTGCCCTCGGCCTTCACTCCCACGCCCTCTGCCACGGACTCTCTTGCCTCTCTCCGTCGCCTCCAACAAGCAGCTGGCCTTCTCCCTACCGATTCTCCACTAGGCGTCTTCTGTTAATGCTCAATGCTTATTGTACCGTTCGAAGTTATGGAGTGGCCAATCTGGCTAATTTTTCTCGCCCAGGCTGGACCAGACTTTTTTCTTCGTACAAAACATGTACCTTTTGGACCGGTTTCTCTTTTAATGATCTAGTTCGCTTTAACCAGTGGTGTTCCCTGTGCTGCTCCAATATCTTTACTTCGGATGATCACGGTGATAATGGCTAATGTGCCTCGTCCTCCCGCTGCAGCTTCTCCTCCCATTTGTTACTCAATAGTGCCGGTGTTCAAGTATTTCTTCATTCTAAGCTCTGATAATCCAGAGCATCGCCTTACCTCCAACATATTGAATAATTTGCTTGCGTGTTTCTCATACCGTATGACCATATCATTATAATGCTCTTTACTGGCTCTTGTACTCACATATACACATCATCGCCACATTTGATAATAAACACACAAAAAACTTTTAAAACTAAGAGCAAATCGCATATCACAACATATAACAGCGGAAACCAAAATTAGTCGTTGTTAGTATTAAAAATAAAATGTTTTGACTTTCAAAAAAAGAGTGATTGTAGGACCACCAAATGACTAGCGGACATGAGATCGGATGCGCCTAGCGAGCCCCGTATGAAAAAGAAAGCAAAGCAACATTACAATCTGCCGGTACGGACACACTTCCATTCTGTTATTACGGTAAGGCATTCTTGCATTCCTAGCAGCCTTCAAACAACGTGAACACGGAGAACAATCCGCACTCCAAAACAGAGGGAGAGAGAATGGGAGAGTGAGAGAGAGAGAGAGAGAGAGAGAGAGAGAGAGAGAGAGCGAGAGACAGAGAGAGCGACAAAAATGAAAGGAGGGGTTGGGAGTGGGAGTGGGAGAGGGAGAGGAAAAGAGAGAGAACGAGAGAGAGAGAGAGAGAGAGAGAGAGAGAGATATCTCAGAAAATCAAGGGAACAAGAGTACGCAGAACAAGCATGGTCACCTAATGAAAATAAGACGGGATAGGATAAGTAAAAGTGAACAGTGAAAAAAAACTCATGTTGTGCTCACCTATAAACCAGCGAAGTATGAGAAAGAGATTGCGAAGAGATAAACAATGAAATGAATGGGAAGAAAGAAAGAGAAGGGTTCGAGAAAGAACAGAAGAAAGAGAGTGAGAGAACGCAGAAAGAAGACAGAGAGTTAGAACACCGTAAGGTGGGATGCAAAGGACTTTGTGGGATCGAGTAGAGTGATGGCAAAGAACGGTAAGAATCTTACGGGCTCTGAAAAAAATATTGAATGGGATCTGAAATATTGAATGGTAGGTCGAGAGGGAAGTCAGGAATGATCAGGAAGTATATTTGGTATTAATAGAGGTGAAATTAGAGATGATCTATTAGTGAAGGGAGAAGTGATGCGTAGAAAAGGTAGAGAAGGGCAATCCACGTGTGATATGCGAAGCACAGAATGACAAATCAGTTGAGTGCACGAAATTCAAAATATCAAGTTGAGCAAAAGAAGGAGTGATGAGATGGACTTGGTCAGATAAGAAGAAGAGGTATATCCGAACCGAGAGAGGGAGCGAGCAGTGAGAGGAGAGAGATGACTGCTCCCGCCCTGAGGGCCAACCTCTGATGCTGTCCCATATAGTACCAAGTCCCATTTCACCAGCTCCGCATCTCAAATTGTCATCATTGAACCAGTTAATTTGCCAGAACAACATTAATAGAATATCAGTTGAGAGAAAAAAGCGCAAAAAAAAATACTTGACTCTCTCACGCCAGGGTCGAGGACCCAGGATAATGGGGTGGGGAAGGAGGCATCGGGCCCCGAAAGTTTCTTTCAAAATTGTTACTCAAAGGCATGGTCGAGCAGTACTTTGGATCGCCCCAAAACAGGGTGGGCAGTATAACTCTAGCTAAAGAAATTATTGTAAGGACCATCAACAAAATCGGGAGGGACAGCCTCTGTCGCCTTAAAATATGCCGAAAATTGGGTAATTGTGAGAGTTTTTATAAAACTTTCGGGAGGGTCCCCACTATTGTATACCTACATTTCGGGAGGGGGGGGGGGGGGCTAATGTAGACCTATGTAAGCACTGAGAGTGGGTCTGCTGACTCCACAGTACCTTTTCCCTCTGTCTCACAATAGCCTACCATCCCATCCGTCGTTGTCAATCTCGAGAGTCCACAGCCCAGCGGCGGCTTCTCCCCAGGAGTGAACAGTCATGAATGCCCACTCTTGGAACCCAGTCCGACTCGTATCCTTGGCTCGCTTCGTCAAGAGAGTCGAGCGAGTTCCCAATGGGGAGCTGATGTACATCTGGATGTCTCCTCGCTTTGGCGCTTTCAGCGTGATTATCGCCTTAATTTTTGTTCTCGTTTAATGAAGGAAAAATAGAGAGAGAGAGAGAGAGAGAGAGAGAGAGAGAGAGAAGGGAGAGAGAAGAGAGAGAGAAGATAGAGAGAGAAGAGAGAGAGAGAGAAGAGAGAGGGAGAGAGAATAGAGAGAGAAAGAAGAGAGAGAGTAAGAGAGAGAAGAGAGAGAGAAAGAGAGAGAGAGAGAGAGAGAGAGAGAGAGAGAGAGAGAGAGAAGAGAGAGAGAGAGAGAAGAGAGAGAGAAGAGAGAGACAGAAGAGAGAGAGAGAGAAGAGAGAGAGAGAGAAGAAAGAGAGAGAGAGAGAGAGAGAGAGAGAGAGAGAGAGCGAGAGAGAGAGAGAGAGGTAAAAGCAAACGAGAGGGATTGAGGTGACGAATGAAGGAATGGAACGAAAAGAGGGAATTAGTTACCTGTACATGTTCAAGATATGAAACCCGGTGAGCAGAAGATGCTTCACAACCATCCGTATAAAGTTGTAGTTGAAGTCGGTTCCCGTGAGGAATTGTCCTAAGCATAACAACAATTTTCTCTTTTTCTGGCAACATCTTCCACTAGCGCTGAAAATGTGTAAAGCAGAAGACGAATAATATGCCTACTTGAATCTGCTGGGGTAGAACTGGACACATTTGTGCTGATCGGGTACGGTAGACCAAGAGCGCGCAAGTCTGACCATGGCACCCGCATCCATGAGGCCATAGCCGAAGGAGTGAGATACATTGCGGCCAACGCCGTTCACCTAGACAGCTTTCAGTATTTCTTGTAGCAAGAATGTACAGGAAGAGTTTGTGAAAGTGCGAAAAAGTGCGAAAAAGATAGAACAAGAGCAACCTGCCAGTCACCCGCACGGAGGGAAAGAGGCCTCGCAGTCCTCACTACAATGTGTTGCATGTCCCGCCATGACAGTTGTGGATTGGCCTGAAGCATTGAATAGTTGAAAAGAAATAGACGAGAGAGAATGTAACCTCGAGAGCGAGAGCAACGAGCCCGGCGGCGAGGGGAGCGGAGGCCGAGGTGCCTGTGTGCGTGTTCGTGCAAGAGTGGTGCAGGTCAGTGGTCACCTTTAACATGTCCAGTTCATCTTTCTTCTCCAACAATTTCGAAATGATTCTTCAAAAGTAGATAAACAAAATTAATAAAGAAATTTTTTTATTACAATCATCTTTTCTCCGGAAGCGCCAGAGGAGTAAGTGGTGGCGAGGGTGCTGCTGCACGCCTCGGAGTACCAGGGGATGTTCCCGCTCTCCGTCGCCGACGAGATCGACAGGGTGTAGATGCTGTTCGTGTACCCATCACAGTTGCACGAATCCGCGTCTTTCCCTCCATTCCCTGAGGCCCATACGAAGAGAGATCCACGGCCACCTCGGCCTTCTCTGCAAACCAGACATTCTCACTTCGCTTATTTCCTCCTCTCGGGCATACTCTTACTGTAAATCATATATTCAGTCGTCATTCCGATATTTCCACTATTTTCCTGCCATATGGTAGAAACCGTCTCCTGTGATGCACCCACAGTGTCATCAAATCGCAGTTACCACTGCGCATCATTTAAAATCCTACATTAATATTAGAACAACCTTCGTGCCAGGACCAATTGCAATTTAATTATTGATTCGAAAATAGGGGGGAGGGTAATTCCTTAGATCTCAATATTATGCCATATTGGTGTGTGTGTGTGGTTACAGACCGAATCCCGCGTTCGAACGCAGCCTTGGTTAGCTTGGCGGGGCCATCCACAGTCCGTCCGTCGTCGTCCGGTCCCCAGCTGGCAGAGTAGATGTCAATGAAGTCGATGGCGTGGCTCAGGGAAACCGCCTCCACCACATCAGTCACATCGCCGTCCAGCATTCGAATTCCTCCACAACAAATTCTTTTGTTTACTGCTTTCCTTGTTCTACACTACAAATGGATAACAAAAACAAACGAATTAAAGAAGAAGAAAAAGAAAATCGGGCACCTCCAATGCGAGCGTTATGAGCAATCCCGACAATACATAGACTGTTATTATAGATTGCAGCAACTTCACCGGCACATCTGAAAGGAAGAAATAGAGAAAGAAAAATAGAGATTGAGGGAGAGATGCAGTGACAGAAGCGGAGAGAGAGACAGAGAGATATAGAAGAAGTATACAGATGCAATGACAGAAGCGAAGATATTAAATTCGGGAACATGAAAAAGAAAGATAATAAAAAAAACAATACCTGGTTCCATGTCTGTTTTCATCCGAATACTCATAGCGAGGCATGGGGTCCCCATCTTTATCGTTTACATCCAGAGATGCTCGCTTCTCCTGCAATTAGTTATTAGTTATTCGTTTCATTCAAATTCCGATTAAACTATGATATTTATAAGCTGTAATAATCTGAATATTCCGTTTTCCGGGCTGTTATCGAAGGATCAGAGTCTAACCCAGACGGATTATAACACCTTCTCTGCCAACGTCATACCACAGCTTTGGCTTTCTTATCTCGCAATCTCCCGCTCACTCGTTCTAATCGTCACGAATAACAGTGAGGAGAGATAAAAATGAGTGAGAGAAATCTCCCAAGAACTTAAGCCTGCGGCTACAATGAGTTAATATTCCGACATAAATATGGCATCCTCTTGTTCTACGGAATCTTCAGAGACTTTCCATTACTACTCCCCGAAAGAGATTGCCTGGGGTTACAGCAATAACAAGAAAAGAAAGAATACATCCTTCTTGCAGAGGAACAACTCCTTTGGTAACACTATTGAGAAGTGGTAAAAAAAATAGAAATAGAAAGACAAAAGCGAGTGAGAGGACGACAGAATGAGAGATAGAGAGACAAAGAAGTAGAGAAAGAAAGAGCTCAATGAGTGAATTCCGCAAAGAAATAACAGACGGCTTGAGTGAAGCAAAAAAGTGAAAAGAAGGGAAGTGAAGGCTTTCTAACCCTTCCCTATTAATTAATGAAGTGATTACCGTCACTGTGGAAGACTGAAGATAGAAACAAGAACTCTGGGAGCAACTCTAATCTCTTGTGCAAGCAGCATGCAGTGGATACGGCTTCTCACTCTATCTCCAAGATCGACAGAGTAAGAGAGAGAGAGAGGAGAGAGGAGAGAGAGAGAGAGAGAGAGAGACTGACATAGTTGGGTGCGATATCTGGATGCGTCCATTCAAGTCCGTCATCCAGAATGGTGACGACAACCCCTCTGCCAGTGTAGCCAAGTTCCCATGCCTCTTGCACGTTGTGGTCCGATCTCCTGCCAGGCCAGGAAGTGTCGTGCAGATACCACATGTCAGTCCATAAAGGGTCATTCGGGGGGTCGGACCGGCCCGAGATGGAGCCGTCCAGAGTCTGCAAGGCCTCATCACCCTCCACTCCGATCCGGCTCTCCCGGCCTCTCCGGCTGGCTCTCCTCTTCACTCTCTTCTTTGCCACTTGCTGTTCGATCCAGTCGATCTAAAACATACATTCAATGGGGGGTAAGAACAGAAAAGGTAAATAAAAGATGGCTCATAAAAGGAGGAAATGACCTCGTCGTCGTGAGAAATCGCCACTGCCTGAAGACTTCTCGTCTTCCGAGAAGAACGACGTCGAACTTGTGGACTTCGGAAGAGAAAGAAGTTCTCTCCAGGAAGAATCTGAGAGGAACATTGCACTCTTAGTGACAGATGGGGAGTAGAACACGCACTCTTCCTTCGTTGACGTAGCCATACTTCAGGGCAATCCTCGCAGCCTCCTCCTCGCTGCCATTCGAGATACTCACAGCCCACTCATTAGTGAAGGCCCTTCGGTAGCCCCGTCCCCGTTCTGTCCCACTCTGAACCACACTATCCTGTTTCCCCTCTCTTCCCCCCTCTCTTTCATTTCTTGCTGCCGCTATCAGGTAAATGTTGTGTATTAAAAAAAAGTAAAGAATGGAACCGACTTCTTCATCATCAGAAGAGAAAGCGAGTGAAGAGGAGAGTGAAAGGAGAAGAAGGAAGATGGGAGAGGAGAGAAGAGATGCAGAGAAGAGTAATGAAGCCCTCGCTTCCTCCCCTCCACTTCTCCCTTTTCTCCTCTCCCCGGCCTCCTCCTCCCCCTCTGCCTTCTCTACAACTCTCTTCTGCCCTTTTCTTCGCTGTCCCTTTGGTTGCCATGAAGAGGAAGTGGACGGCAATTCACTCAAATTCTCAGACAATCATAAACAAGGTTGTAACAGGTCAAATAGTTCGTTTAAAAGATAAATTGCACAGGAACCCATGAAACTTTTCTCTCCGCTGAATCACCTCCCTTTGTGATCTTTTGCTATAATCGAATGGAATATGTAAATCGGCCTAAGAGAGAAAAAAAAACACAAATAGGTGAAAAAGGTACTTGGAAGAGTGTTGAACCGCAGAGGGAGAGGAGAGGAAGCCGCCATCCATCGAGTTCTTCACTACACACGCTCTCTCCCACTCATCCAACAACACTCTCGGCCCAGACAATTCCTGTAGAGACAGAGGAGGGAAGAGAGAGAAGAAGAGAACGAGAGAGTAGAAAGAAGAACACGATAGGCAGAAAGAAGAATGAAAGAGAGCTCTTCCACTGCCAAGAGCCCTCAAGAAGCGTGCATAGTGGCAGGGGGTTGGCGGATATGCAAATGGTAGTCGAGTGTTGTCCTAAGAGTGGAGAGGAGAGAGAGATAGAGAGAGAGAGAGAGAGAGAGAGAAGGAGCAGGAGAGAGATATGAGAAAGGAGAGGATCGGCTGCAGAGAGCATGCTCCCCCACACACCAACGTCAATCTCTACAAAGAGATTGAGGGTCAAAGATTTTGAAGCGATAGAGAAGAAATTGCGAGATAAGGCTATGTAAGACCATGAATACAAGAGAGATAGAGAGAAACAGATAGATAGAGAGAGAAAGAGAGAGAGAGAGAGAGAGAGAGAGAGAGAGAGAGAAGAGAGAAAGGGAACGACCAGAAGTAGGAATAGCAGAGAAAAATCGAGATGAGTGGGGGCAGCAGAAATTGGAAAAGAAAATATTTAAAGACTCACCGGGGAATATTCACTATAATGAAACTTTTAGTCTTGGTTCTGAGCAAAAGGTTATAAAAAAGAAGTGTCCGAATGCATTATTCCTTGCCCTTTATATTGTATAATAAAAAAATTTTTAGCGTAACCTTCCAGCAAATACCGAATCGTTTCATTATTTTTATCTTCATCAAATTACACATTTTTCAAACAAGAACAAAAAAACAACAACATAGAGGGCGATATTTTATTGTGTTTGAATGTTTATGAAAAATAAAAATTAATTAAATAGTGTTGCCAGAAGAATGAAAACTCGGTTCCAAAAAAATAATTACGGGCAGACGCTTCATCCGAAAGTCATATTCCAGTGATAGATGTCCTCCTTTTACATCTCTTCTAAAGGAGTAATTTAACAAAAAACTGAAAATGAAATTACCCGGTATTTCATATTTTATATATACTTGGGCCCGGACCCAAAGCTATTATTTTCCGAGTTTAGGGATACTGCGCTTTCCCAAGCCAGTAGAACGAAAAATATAAAAGGTACGCCACTTTAAAATACATATAGCAAGGAATAACACACTGAAAGGACCATAATTAGCACGCTGTCTTCTCATATTAAGCAAGACAAGACAATTCGATTAAGTGAAGAGGGAATGAATAGAATGAGATATCGGGAAAGGAATTCCCACCGAAAGGTGTCGAGGAGAAAAGAGAGTGACGCCACCGATAACATGAAAGGATCTCCAATGAAGAGAGGATATTTAACGAGAGCGAGAGAGTGAGAGAGAGAGGGAGATAAGAGAGATAGGGAGAGAGAGAAGCAGGAACAAAGGAAAAATGGACTTCCTCCCATGGAGCTCCATTAGATAATACCACTTCAATCACTGTCACATAATTAGATGTTCTTTCATGCCAAGGTGAAAGGTTTCTGCCTCAAGGACTCAAGCACTATCAAAAGAAAGCAGGGCAAGAGAGAGTGACAAGAGTCTGACAAGAGAAGAGAGAGAGAGAGAGAGAGAGAGAAGAATGATGGGTGGGTCGCAGCAGTTGAGTCTTGGCAGAGCATGCATCATGGCGTGTACGGGCCAACCCCGCCCGCCAAGCCAAGTCCCCTTCTTCCACCCAAAATGGGCACGCTCAATCGTTGCTTATTTGTGGCATCTGCACGGGGAGGAGGGGGCTCAAAAAGCACGAGAGAAGGCACCAGAAAAAAATTTAGACTGTTTGCATACAACTTGCATATCAAGACTTCCAGAATCAAAACCGCAGCGATAACAGAATATCAAAAAGAAAAAAAAGTAGTGTCGCTTTCAACGATTCGTAGCCCTGCAGTGGCTGGTAGAATTCAGCAGTCTTCTATTGAGAGAAAGCAAAACAGAGACCAAGGTGTCCAGATAAAGGACACAAGCTGAGGAAGGGATGTGGAGAGATGAGCTGTACTCCTCTCTCTCATCAATCTCTGAAAGAAACCATAGCAGCTCCCCTCCTTCGCGGGCAAATAATGAGCCTAAGATGAGAGCAATCTCCGTCGTGAGCGTGCATCCCTCTCAAAGACTGCCTCCATCGGTCAACAGAAAACTTGCGGGCCCACCAGTGCCCAGTTGTTGGACATGAGTCCTTGCCAGATAGGGTGCAGCAAAGATGGAGCAGAAGAGACAACGAGATATTTATGCTAGAGACTGAAGGAAGCATGAAACGAAAGAGAGATAGAGAGCGAGAGAGAGAGCGAAAGAAAGAGAGAGAGAGAGAGAGAGAGAGAGAGAGAGAGCGAAAGAAAGAGAGAGAGAGAGAGAGAGAGAGAGAGAGAGAGAGAGAATACGCAAAAACCAGCCATAATGGAAAATGACAACCTGCTTAATCGGTGTCATTCAACATCAGAGATGAGAAGGTTTCAGAAGAGCTTACGCTTTTGAGACAGGACAAGAATTTAGGCTTGCCTTGCCAGATAATAGCTGAGACATTCGCAGAAATGCAGCAATTAGGCTCCCAGAAGTTGACTGCACTCCGAGAATTCCTTCCTTCTCCCTGTCACAACTCTAAAAGGACCATGAACATTGCCCCTCGAGGATGCATGATTGAACTCTAGGGAGGCAAGCAAAAGAAACAGCTCCAGTTAGACGTTTCTTCAATTGGGAAAGACTACTATTTTACTTGATGAAACTCTCATTACGCTACATATGATCTCTCCATGAGAAGTCAGTGGAGGCGAGACAGTCTTTTGTAGCGTTCTTTCATTCCTATCTTGTCTACTCTATCAAATGAATGTCAAAATGATTGGAACCACTGCTTTTTCATCCGCTTTTACTGGCAACTAGGATTCACCATTCGTTGCATTTTACACAGCAAGTGCATGCGCAGCATCATATGTTTGCGGAAGAAGAAAAGCAATTGCATAAATTAGAAAGGAGAAGAAAGACAAAAGCCACGACTAGGCAGTCCTTTCAATCAGGAAAGACAGGGAGAGAGGAAAGGAAGCCACTGCCAGCACAAATCCGGCCCGGCAACAACAGCTGACAACTGTGTGAAGAGAAAGAGGAAGATTAATAGGAAAGGCGATTGTGATTGCGCATGCATTCAACACTGGGACATTGAAATGCGCACTGGTCATGAATAGGCGAACAGGCTACTGTCACTGACGATGGCTCTCTCTATAATCAACACTCCCGTACTTCTCCTCTTTAATAGAAACATTTTCGTCCCCAGCTTCTGAAAAGAAGCTGCTGATTGAGAATAAACAAAAATCTAATTCACGATGGCTCTCCTATAATGAAGTTCTCTGTTTCGAAGCAGAAAAACACAATAACGCAAATAGACAACAAACCTCTCAGCATAACATATAACCTATCATATTAAATGCAGTCTTCAATATTGAATCAGATGATATTGTTTGTAAAGCAGAAATGAAATCAAATGGATACATCAATGTCGTTCAAACTCGGCTGATAACGAAAGAGTGAAATAGTGAGGTTTGTTTACAACAAAGATTAACAGGAAGTACCGAGTGTTGATAAGAAACGGAAAGAATCAGCCATTGGCGAATCGGGACTGTGGCTGCGAGCGGGATTTCCAATGGATTTATGTAGATGAAAGACCGGATTTACGCACGAATTAACTACTAACACGCAAAGGACTACTGTTGACGCATTTGAATGTCAGGAATGTATTATACGTACCGCTTCCACTGTTGTTGCAATAGCTGACACATAATAACTATTTATTCTGTATAATTAAACTTCTTGCGCTTTATAATTAATATAGAAAAAGGTAAGCAGCAGAGGAGGTATCGTTGGGTGATTGACTTTACACAGGGAGACACACTCTGATATCAATCACTTCATTTCTTCTCCGATGAGAAAAACTGAAATTTAGTTGATTGGGGCATGCCTCTGGGTTATGTTTCAAATGAAACTAAAGTTCCGGAGAACTAAAGATCTAATTGTAAGGGAGGGAATATAAAAGATATGTAGAGAAGAGACAGAGACAGAGAGAGAGATAGAGAGAGAATGACTGCGAGTCAGAGTGAGAGAGATGTGAAAGATATTTGAACGAGGCAGAAAGCGAGAGTCACAGATGAAAATGCGCATGCAGACCGAGTGGAATTGCTGGTAGTAGTGTGGGGATTTGGAAATGGAATGGAACCTGCATTGATCGTGCGAAGGGATCGGGGTCGAGGAGTGTCCCTCTTCCTTTCAGCCAATTTGAGCCTAGATCGGGAGTCTCCGAGATGGTTGCCGAGTCCACCTCCGATCAGCTACAGAATCCACCGACTTGTTGTGAACTGCTGTCTCATTCAAATGCTCTCATCTGCACCGTCGCCCTCCAGGCAAGACTCTCTCTTTTTCCATTGTATTACAGTTGACCCTTGAGAGCCTTTTACTACTTTCCCTGGGAATGTCAGTGTGGTGGCTGGAGTCGGCTGGCTTCTTCCATTCCTCCTCCTTTCTCCGTCCTCTTTGCTTCTCTCTCTCCACCCTCTACTCCATCTGTATCCTCTTGAATGCCTTCGGTGTTCTCACTCGTTCCTCTCGGCCGCTCACTGTCAGTGCAGCACTGCTACAGGTACTGCTATTGCTCCTCCATCTTTCTATCTCATATATTTCCTAATCTAATCTCCCTTCCTTTCTTCCTATCTCCGTCATCCATTCTTGATCTCTCGACTCCTCTCCAGTCAAATTGTCGCGTTCATTAACTGGGTGCTTCAGGCCTTTATTGTCTTCACTGATGTTGTCGCCCTCGCCATTGTGCTAGTCATGGCCATCGGTAAGGTCTTCAAAAGTGGAAAAGAATGGAAGTCCACAATGTCAATATAACGGGCATGAACGGTTGCGATTGGAAGGAAACCGAAACGAATGGACTTCCTCGCTGCCTGGCCGAGTGGTGGTGGAGACTCGCTTCGAGGGCCTCCTCGGCCCCTTCTGGCTCTATCTCTCTGCCATCACCCTTCACATCATTGTTGCCATCAACGTCTGCTTCTTGCAGAGTGTCTACGTGTTCCAGGTTGTCCAACGGCTTCCACTGTCAAACCAAACAAAGTATTCATTTTCAGAAGATCCTTGATCGCAACTTTTTGCTATCGAATGAGAAGCCTGAATTTAAACTGCGCGGCGTCTCGGAACGCTCTCCGAATTATAATTAACGCGGCAAACTCAGAATATTTAGCCGTTTTATCACGAAAAGTGAAACACTGAATAGATTGTATAAACATTTTGATAAATTTGATTACATAATGAAATGCACGACAAATACTGAACCGTCAAGATGGAACACTATCAAATTATCCCGCAATATGAATGGTTAGTGTGAAGGATTAACTTGGTTCTTGTACTTCTCGATTCCGGCTTTGCTCATATGGCAAATGTGGCCGACATCTCGGAAGGTGTTATTGAAGTCGAGTCCATATCCGACCACGTACTTGTCCGGGATATGGAAGGCCACGAAATCCTCCGGGGCCTTCACGTCACGCACTCGACGCTTTGCAACCTGATTATTGGAGAGAGAAGAGTGACAAGAGGAGAGACAACGAAGAAAGCTATTCTCACCATCAGAGCAGTCCAAGCTCGCTTCGCACCCACTTCGCTTAGCTTCTGAAGCAGCAGAGCCAGAGTGCGACCAGTGTCAACAATCTCATCCACTACCTTAACGCGTACTTTTTCGCTTCCATTATTGTCTTTTTTTAAATTTCTATCAGTTCTCTCTCTTTTTCTCTCTCTCTCTGTGTGTGAGAAGGGGAACAGAAAAAGAGAGAAGAAAAAGAGCGGGTTATAGAACAGCGACCGAAAGATAGCACTACAATGAAGAAAGAATGGTTGAAAGCGAGACTGGCTGGGACAAAAGAAGCAAACGCAGCGAAAATTCATCTTACAGATACGAATGAAGACAGATTTCTTGGAACTGTTCATGTCAAAACTATGACTTGATAGTTAAGAATTGCAACTAGAGGAATTAGCCGTCGTAATTTTAATTCCTATAGCTTCGTCCGTAACCTCTTGCACATGGAAGGGCGCCATCCTAATGAGAGGCACAGAAGGTGAAACAGTTCGAATCATTAAAAAAATATACTTCATGTGTACAAATATTTAAAAAAAAAATACTTGCAAGTATACTTGGGTGTTGTTCTATGATTAAATGTGCGAAGTGGCTGCGTAGTGTAAACAACAAGGAGGGATTTCTGCTGTATGAAAATGGGGCAAACGTTGTGTATTGGGACATAGTCGGGCGTTTATGTTTTTGTTGAACGCATTTTTACTTTTTTTTTTAGTTTACTTACTTTATTATGTTGCAATCTTTTTTTCCAGAAAAAAGGAGGAGCGGTCAACAAAGGCTATGGAGGATGGATATTGAGTGTTAGTCATTTATGTACAATTGCTTATTTTTGTGAAAGTGAGAAGTAGATATTCTTTGGCATTTAAGTTGAGACGAGTGGTGTTGATGAGAGCATTTCGCATGCTGTGCTCTGTGCAAAGTATCGTCTATTCTTCACCGCAGAGCCGCTTCAGGCTTTTTCACTTGATTCGCGCGGAGAATTGGTTGGTTATTATCTTAAAGTGGTTTGTAAATATAGAGGCCTATGAAATTTAATGTTGTTTCATATAGAAATCTCAATGGCCTTGGCGAAATATTGGCTGTCTCCAACTGAGCAGCGACGACCGAACTTTGGCAGTTGGCAACGCTAATCTGATCAAATTGCTTGAAAGCGAGAGTGGTTTGTTTTCTTCAATAACAATTCGAACCACAGTCTTTGCGTGACTCTCAGCTCACAATTTGAAGGCAGAGAAACGCGGACCTTGGTTGATCATACATCCGTCGTGAAAGCCGTTGCTCCCTTCTCTCGTTGCATTTATACATGGGTGCGCCCATTGTTTTCTTCGGGTCTTCTTTGTAAAATGTTGAATTTATACTTTACTTCCCGATGGTGGTTTGTTAAAATAAGAAAAACGAAAGATGCTCCGACAGGTGTCGGGGGACGAGGACGGAGTGTGCCGAGTGTCGGATGCTCGCCGCCATCCCTCCACTGTCCTGACCATGCGAGCTGCCCGCCCCCTTCGCTGTGTCCGCGCGAGTCCGGACGACTCTCTGCTCATCATTGGAGATGACACTTCTCTGCAGATCTGGGACATACGACAGAGGAAGCAACTTCCCAGATTCCCTTTCTCGGTCGGCTTCTTTTTCTTTTCTTTCCAATTTAGATGTCTTTGTAACTGTTTCGACTTGAAGACGAATGGAGTGGCCTTCCACCCGACTGAGTGTTTGATGGCCGCATGGGGTGAAGAAGGAGTCGTCCGCTACTGGGATCTAGACACATTTGAGTGTGTCTCGCAGAGCGAACCCTTCGGACCGGCCATTCGACGAGCTCTTTTCACTCCGGATGGTGGGGATATCCTCCTGCTTCTTCTTAGCACTCTACGCCTTCCTTTGCAGGCGATTCTCTGCTGGTGCTGACGGACCGTAAGATCCGCGCTCTTGGCTGGGAGCCCTGCCAATTGAAGTGGTCCTCCGCACTTCCTCCCTCTTCTCAGCGAGTCCTCTTTGCTTCCGTCTCCGATGGTTCCGCCGGTGGTCGTCTTCAATGTCTAACGTCCTCCTCGTCCTGTCAACTGCAACTCCTCTCTGGAAGTCTCGATAACCTGAGCAGACCGTTGAGTGTGCCATCAACGCCGTCTTCTGTTCTCCACTCTGCCGTCCCTCTCCAACCTCCTCGGTCTCTGCCCACTTCAACCTCCATCTCCTCTCACAACTCCCTGATCTCCCTTTCCATGGCTTCCACTCCCTCTTCTGTCCTCTCCTACCCTCTGGATGACGTGGTCTGTCTGCCCACCCCAGAACTGGAAGAGCAGAACATCCGAGTGATGGAGAGTACCCCTGCAGCCAGAAGAACAGCCAAGCCTCCCCTGCCCGCTGCCCCCCGCCAAGGCAGTCGCCAGTCCATGGCTCCTCTTGAACAGAGAAGGAGGAAAGCATCGAAGGAGAAGAGACCAGGAGTGAAGAGGGGAGAGGAGGAGGCTAACGTCATTGCCACCATTGAGGACCTCCATCCGCTTATCATGCAAGACATGGCGGATTTGGAGCAGAAGGTTCCTTCTCTTTCTTTCATCGTCAAAAGTAAAGTAAATGCATGGCAGGAGAGATAAATGATCGCCTTCCAGATCCGTCAGATTCGGGATGCTACTCGCAGAGGGGCGGATGAAGCGATAGCAGAGGCCGGCCAGCTGCCTTTCCTCCTCGCTGCTCTCTCCAGACACTTCACTGAACGTGCAAAGTGGACGCTGTCGAGTGCAGCGGCTATGCTCTGCCGCCTGCACTGCTTGCTGGCTGCAGAGATGAAAGAGCACCGCATGGCCGGTCTCTCTGCCCTCGCCTCCATCATCTCTGCCTTTGGTTCCCTCATCTCAACTACCGTATCCAATGGTGGTGTCCCTTCCATCGGAGTCGATGTTGCTGCGGATGCTCGCATCGCTCATTGCAGACAGGTTTTCCTTTCTACTTCTTCTTTATTTTGATACCATATTTTGATAGTAAAAATTTCCCTTCCTGGCAAGGCTCACGATGCTCTGTGTCTTCTGTCCATCCGCCAAGACGAGTTGTCTTCCCAGCTGGACGAGTCTGAGAGGAGCGAACTCCGCGCCCTCCTCACCCTTGCTAATGTATAATATTCTCTGCTCAGCCGTTGTTCTCTGCGCTTTCAACTATTGTGCAGTCACGATAATACCTACGTATTTCTATCTTTGCATATTTCAAATAGGCCTTAACATCGGATACTCGTTACCAGGTCACTTTCTGTCAAGTTAGCTAATCTGATGATTCCCAGAGCTACAGCGTTCCTCATTTGCTTTTGTTGTGAGCCAAATGCCACGGTTAACTAGCTGTATAACAATAAATATATCTACAGGAAAACTTCGTTTACATTCATCAAGTAAAGTTCTCGTAATATAACCAATAATAAACTGAAATATGGTGAGCTTACGCAAATATGGTGAATGCAAGATAAAATACGAATGTGATGTCGACGTGGTGACAATAGTGTTGACTGGAGTGTAGGAGAGGAAGGGAGGCGTGGCACGAGGAGCCACTAGCGCCTCTTCTTAGAGGGAGGGCCGGACTTATGGCTGCCGCCGTGTCTCTTGCGGTCCTTCTCCCTGTCCACCACACGGCCCCGGTCGTCGATCTCCTTCCGCTTGTCCTCCTGCGCTGCTTCCTCCTCCAAGTCCGACCACTCCTTGCCTGAGCTCTCATCGCTTCCTAGACTCGCCTCTTCGTCGCTATCCTGGAAGTGGAAACCGTTTGTATGATAAGATTAGATGGAAGAATAGCAGAAGAGAGACCTCATCCGTGACGTCGCCCTCTGACTCATCCTCGTCGCTCTCTTCCTCTCCCGATGCGCTGTCTTCCGGATCGTAGGCCGAGCTGTCGCTCTCCTCTTCATCATCTGCTTCGTCTCCGGAGTCGGGGCTCAAGATGTTCCAGCCGCCAGTTTCGAAGAATTCCTATACTCAACACCAATTTAAACAACAATTGTTTGTTAATATACTATTCAAGTAACCTCAGGGTCATCGGTAATGGTCTTCATGATCTTGGGCCAATTCAGTGACTGAAGTCCTTCCATGTAGCGGATGTCACACGAATTCAGCCATTCCTATAAACACACCACACATTCTAGTGATTAAGCCAGTCTCTTCGTCTCTCTTCAACTGCCGTCAAACACAGCAATAGAAATTGTGCAAGATTAGAAACTAAAGAACCTTGACTGAATCAATGGAGGTCATTGGAATCTGCTGAATCATTTGGGTCTTCCGAGAGTAATCCTCAAATCAACACTTGTTAATGTGATGGACAAGAAACTTGTAAGAATGTGATCAAGAGATATAGCCTTGTGTATTCACATAAACAAATGGCAGGAAAAGAAAATATTAGGAACTGGCGATGAAAGGAGGAAGAATGAAGAAACCTTGAAGACGAAGACCATGTCAAAGTTCTTGAGTTGGAAGGAGACTCGCTCGAAGTGGACGAGTTCCACTTCATCGAGAGTCACGACGAAGGGAGGCCATTCTGTCAGATTCACCAGACACGAAGAAGTCGGCTTCAGCATGCAAGACGAGCGGTGAGGCACTCCGAAGAAGCCGAGTTCCGAGAAGGGCTGGTCGAAGTCCAGCTGCTCGTTCGTCTGGCGAACCACCTGAAGAGAAGCAGTCGCTCTCTCCCCTCTCCCATTCACTCGCCTTGTCACAGAAGTTCTGGAAGGCTTGATTCAGCTTACGGCGCATTTCTCGCTCCATCTGAAGGCAGAACCATATAATCACTTATATTCCCAAAAAGAACAGGGAAAAGCAAAGCGCCCAGCTTAGTAAGAATTAAAAATGTTGAAACATATGGTGCTCCTAGTGATCTCTTTCACCTGCTCCGACTGCACGTCATCCCTGTCTTGCATGTGGTGGTACTTCCCGAGATCAGTCGTCACTTCACCCACTTCAGTGTAGAATTGAATGTCAGAGTACTTCTTCTTGCCCCACAACACTGGGTTCTTCAGGTTGAAGTGAAGCAGAATAAGCATCTCGCCATCGCATGGCTGAATCAGGAAAACAGAAGTAGAGACAAAGAAAAAGAAGGGAGAGAGAGATTACGAGACCTGGAAGAAGGCGTGCTTGATATTGTTATAGAGGACATCGATCTTGTCCCCTCGGAGAGAGGTATATCTGAATCCGTTGGTATGTGCCTCCAACGAACCCGTTACTCTCTTCTGTATGATGTTAGGACGGACGAAACTGAAACCATCTTTGGTAAATAACATTATGAAAAAATAACTCTTCATTTAGATATTTATATCTTTAAAAAAAATTCAGTCCGATGTAATCGGAAGAAAGAAGAAAAAAGACTGACAGATCCTTGAGTTTGGGATTAGCCTTGGCAACGGAAAGAACGAGTTTGTCCTGCTTCACTGCCCCCTCCTTCTCCCTCTCCTCAGCTTCCTCCGTTCTGTACTTCTTCTGCATCTCCTTTATCAAGCGGAAGGCAGTTGCCAAGTGATTGCTCGACGATGTTAACTCCCCAGGTTCCTGTTGTTGAAATAAGGGATGCCCTGAGAGAGGAGAAAGATGCCAAGTCAAACCCTGAGGTTGCTGGCTCGATAAGTGAGCTCCTTGAGGTACTCCGAAAGTGGATTCGGGAATTGGGCGCTTTCCTTGCCGATCTGGGACCCGGGATGGGCAAAGTTGACTCGAAGATACGTGAACTCGCCCTCCACGGACTGACTGCAGTTCTGGAAGCAGAATACAACAATCACTGAGAAAGAAGAAGACAAAGAAGAAACCTTTATCATGGAAATGTGGAAGGGAACTGGGATGCCGAATATGGGAAGAATCACCGTGTCGTGCCGCTTGTCTGGGAAGCAAGGAAAGAAGGAGATTAGGATGAAGAGGAGAAAGGAAGGCTCCTACCAACGTAGACCTGAAGAGAATCGACATCCGAACTCTGTGGGAACTTCTCGTATGTCTTGTAGGAGACGTTGGACTTCTTCGATCTACAACCGAGAAACGACTGATTCCTGCCTGCAAATCGATGTGGATGAGCATAAAACGCACTTCTTCGCCTCCGTTCCACCAGTCTGGTCTGCCAATCTCTTCTTAGCATTCTCATTGATCAAAGCGGCGAGTTCTCTCTGGTGCTCCTTCCTCTTCTCTTCATTCGTTGTCTTGTTCCTGGTCACATCAGTGAGAAGGACACTCCTCTTCCCTCGTCCCAGCTCCTTGTTTTCCTTGTCCGAGTTGCCCTTCACCTCCTCTTCCTTAAATCTAAACAACGAATATGAACACGAATTAGAAACTATTAGAACAATAACCATACAATGGCTTATTATCTTGATGGGTGTAAACAGTAAAAGGAAAAGTGCAGACCGAATGACGTTGCTCTTGAGACGGCTCTTGGCAGCCGCAGTGAGCACCTCGTTTGGCCCTTCCTCTGCGACCAGGACAGTGTCCGAGATCAGGATGGCCACCTTAACGCTAACGTTCAGAAAAATTGCTATAAACTTTCAAATTTGAGCTTAGGAAAACTTAAAAACGTTTGAGCTTAGGAAAACATAAAAACGGAACACCGAGCTGTACGCGTTAAACTCTCGGCTTTTTTTCCTTTTCCAAGGTAAATCTACAAACAAAAATTTCAGGCAAAGTACCAAATTCGCCGCTTGGTGGTAGTAGTTATTGTTCGAATAAATCGTTTGAGGATGCCCATTCTCTTTTATAAACCGAAAATACAAGAAGTGAGAAGCCGAACCTGCTTCCCAGACTCGTCTTTCGAGTTCGCTTGCTCGAGAAGAGACAGTCCAATGGAGACCACGAAGGTCATGCCAGCCTGCACTTTCCCCTCACAATTCGCAGAGATGGTCATTGTACTCTCGCGGAATTCGATTCCGCACAGGAACCTGAGAAGATAAAAACTGTCTTTGTCTACCCGGAGGCAATTACTGAGTTCCTGGATGGTACCCGAGTTCTTTCTTGTAGAGTTTATCGTGGTGCTTGTGCTTGAGAGCATTGAGCCCTGCGTTGTAGACAGCAGAGAGAGTGGCTCCTGGTCGGAGAGCCTCGACGAGGGCCGTCTCAGCCACGAGCGCATCTTCGTACGCTTCTTCCAGCTCGCGACTCGGATCAATCAGCAAAGTTCGCGACACGTTAGAGCAGTAATTCTGCAGCACAAATAACTCCTCCTTATCTCCTTAACAAATCCAAATAGTCATCTCAGCCTTGGAATCGAAAACTGTAATATACATTTCCTGTCCGAAGAATCGACAGTAAACGAGAAAGTATTCGTAATTAAATCGTACAACAAAATCTGCAGAAAAGTTGTCTCGGTGCTTTCTTATCTCGCTAAAGGAAATGTCTTACAATTAATCAGGAAGTGATAAATATGAAAACTCTGCCAACGCCAATTAAACGAAAGAACCAAGAGTCTCCGTACCTCAAACCTGGCTCCGAGGGAAGTTGTGATTGCGCCAAAATGGATCAGCTTGTCCGAACTGAAATCCGAAGCTCAAATACTGTACACTAATCTTCTCGAAGGAACCTTTGCGTGCTCCACTTGAATGAGTAGTTTCCACCAGACTGGACGATGGGCGCATAGCAAGTCTCAATGTTGCGATTCTTGCCCAGTGCACCGACAACTTCAACTGCAGACACGTTCTTTTCCAACTCGTCGGCCATTCTCGAATGCTTGATTTTCTGAATGAAAATGCAATTAGAATTCATAGTAAAGTCAACGAGTTCCGAAGAGAAGCGGAAAACGAAACCTTCTCATTGTCGATGATATCCACAAATTTTTTGCGTGCGAAAGTCCAAAGGGCAGCCGAGGCCTTCGCTGCATTCTTGCACATTTCAATTTCCTTCTGATCGTGGACTCCGAAAAGAGCAATGAACGACGCCGAAACGTCGACCTACAAATCTTCTTTTTTCCTGCCATCCAATAGAAGCATTAGAATAAAGGGAACAACAATGAAAATGTCCGAACCTTCTCAATTCCATTCTCTGTGACCTTCTTCTCCCACTCTTTGCAGAAATCTGAAGCGTACTTATCCTTTGCAAAGTAGCCATACTTTGAGCCCGCCTCCTTTACGATGTCGACCAATTTTTCAAAATTTTCGGCGTCCTTGTCGGCCTGAATGAAGAATTATGTTGATTAAATTCAGTGGAATTACACAAGAACAATACTTAAAATATTGGGAAACAGGTTGAATGGTGAACAGAGATTATCCATTTCGAATTTTAAGACAAGGTTCACTTGATGTTAACCTTGTTCCTGTAAAGCACTGCGACGGAAGGAGTGGTGCCATCACTCTTATCAGAGAGAACATTCTTGAAATAGTCGGCCTTCTTGTTGCTGGCCAGGATGGTAATTCGCTCCTTCGTCAGGACTGCGATCGTATCGTGTAATTCGCATGAGTACAGCCAAGTCTGTCAATGAAACACTTTACTCCACACAATTCCAAATGGGTCCTTAAACAAGCTTGGAATACCTGAAATGAGTTGGACTTGCTGTATGGGCTCGCATTCTCGTCCATCCCAACAGAAATAACAAGACACTCTGTGTTGCCCAAGGGTCCATCGTCTTCCTTCTGCACAAGTGAAAGTATTTCAGGGTCAAAGAATGAAACCTCAACACATACCCAATATGTATAGAGCCGCTCGGCTCGCTGCAGGAAGATTCCCTTATCCACCGTGAGGGTTTTCTTGTCACCCATATCTGAAAACAGCTTAATCTTTGACAGAGGCCAAAGTAGAATGAGGCAGTTATAACTATTATTCCAATCAGCACGTTCATATAACCGAAATTAATGGAGAGGGTAAAGCTGGAGGAGTCCCCAATCAAATGAGCGGGAAATAACCATCGACAACAAATGTGATTTTTCGGAAAAGTCGTTTTGCACTGTCGGAATTAGCTTGCACTAAACATACATTTTTTATAATATTTTAATGGTAAATTTTTATATTTTCCGATGGCATAATAAAAAATGAAACCATTTTAATCCGGCAGTACTTTTTCATCTTGTTTAGAGTTTTACCTGATCAGTGCTAGTGTCGTTCAACAAGAATGTATGGTGAGAATAACGATATCTTCTGGAATCTTGCCAAATACAACCGATCGATGCAATGCAATTCTCTTTCGCTGTTGTCATTGCGAATTCATGAAATTGTCTATGTGTTGTTTGGTGTGTATGGTTCTTGTAAGCTTTTAAGTTTAACTCGTTCCGAGTTGTTTAATTTCACGTCGTTGTTACATAACACTGTATCTTTTCAAGGTGCATGGCGGAAGTATCGATGACGTTCCAAGAAACAATGGTTCACATCAACAACTGCGATTGGTAATTGTGTGATAAGCTTATTATTTATTATCCAATGAGGTTGACATGTTCAGGTACTGGGGGAGTTTGAGTTGGAAGGAGGCCGAGCGGCTGCTCTTGTACTGTCCGCCTGGGACTTACTTGCTGCGTGACTCTAGATCCAGTGACTCCTTCTTCGCTTTGTCGTTTAGAACATATCAAAAGGCGTGTTTCCTTGTTTTGTATTATGTTCCTTTTTAATAATTCTGTGGCCCACCCATGGACAATGTTTTAATGCCTATCGGTCTAGCTGTTTTTGTGTGAATTTTTTTTGCCTCAGACGGTGAAAGGCAAGAGATGGAAGAATCGCTTATTAGAACAAGGAACATTATGAAGAACGGAGCAAGGGATATAAAGTTAAGCGGGGCTTAGACGCCATTTAGATACTGAGAAGAAACACGCTTGCCATCTGGGCAGGGAAAAAGGGTGGCCCGAGGGTCCCACAAAAGTGGGTGGATAAGACATCCAAAGGGTGAGTAAGCGGTGCTATCCCTGTTGGGGGGCATGATTTTTTCCAAGCTTCTAAGGAATGTTTTGCCCCATCTACTTACGGTTGAAAGCTGTCTATTAGTGCTTATTTTTCGAGCTGAACGCGAATATGACATCGAAAAGGTCAATTAAGCTAGTTATGCTAACATTTCTGTGCAAATAAAGATTCCTTAGAAACTTGGAAAAAATCATGCCCCCCCCCAACAGGGATAGCACCGAGTAAGCCAAACATTTATTTTTTCCATAATGAATAGGGTGTGTGAGCCAAAAATTATAATTTTCGGGTTTCAAAAATTGCTTGGGTAGTCCGGTTCGGACCTGGTTTTTCCCCCTGCATCTGGGCACTCCTTGTTATGAACATTATTGCTGAAATTAATCGCATAGATTCACAAAAGGAAGCGGTATTTTCCGAAATATTTCTATGTTAGTCTTCTCATTCATCTGTGCAAGCTTGTAAGTAAGTTTCATGCCAAGTAAACCTGTTTTTAAGGTGTTTCATTCGCGTATCGACAGCAGGAGCTTATTTGTAACAAATGTGAAGGGACGGGAGAGTCCTTCCTCTTTCGTGCAACGTTTTGAAGAAGCTATCCAGGTATGGATTATTTGGCTCCCTTATTTTTGGACCAATTTTTTTTCTTCAGTGATCTTTGGTTACAACGCTTTTTGTCCAAATACATATCATTGAGTGATTGTGCGATTCAATTAATTTTTGGTACACTAATGTTTGTAAAACTGATAGTTCGTCCAATTCTTTAAAGCTATTTGTGAAGAGGGGGAGAAGATAGAGTAGGAAGCGAGACGCGGTAGTGTGTTTCGTTGGGCTGCTATGGAGTACTAGGGTCGAAGTGAGAATACAACAGCATTTAGACGAAATGGCTCGTTCAACAGAATGTGTCCATTATTTTGGAGGGATCCAGGTTTGCCAATTGCTCTGTATCGCTACAAATGAAGCTAACTATACAAAAAAAATTGCAAAATCAATTGAACCAACAAAAAAAAACAGGTTTCTCAAGCAACTGATCGTTTAACGGCAAATTGACCATCCTCCCTCGAAAAATCTAAAATGCCCTGTCCCGCTTCTTGCTTCTCTTCGTCATCTGTCTTTAAAAAAAATTAAGCGAACTGTGACGTTTTAAACACTGGTGAACCAAAAATGATTGAACAAAAAAAAAGCTGAATTGGGCCAAGAAACAGGAGAACTGGTACTTGTCTTTGTATTGTTCCTATTGAATTGATGATTTCTTGCTCATGATAGATGCCTTTTACAGCGCTGTGATGCGGGGTTGTCTTTACTGAGCATGTACCGTCGTGGCCCCGACCCGGCCAATGAGAAACTCGCATTGGAAAAACCCCTTCGTAAGTATGAAGTTCTTCCGAGGCTACAGTACCTCTGCCGCCAGGTCATTCGTAGGGACAAGCTCTTGTTATCGAATGCTGCTGCTCTGTTACCTGCTCGCCTTGATCTTTATGTTAATGATCCCAAGAATGATGTGCCTTCGATTGCAGAAGCAGTTGCTGTGCTTTGTGTTAGACGTTCTTGAAATGGTGATTTGTAAGTTGGCCTGTACATCTTTATCTGTGATTGGTATCTATACAGTTTAAATTCCGGGTTACTAGAACCGATGATTAACAATAAGTGAATTTCGGTGATATTGTAGATATTTTCTGCTAGTTCCGTTGTGTGGTCAGAACAGTCGGGAGAAAGCAATATGTGCAATAGTTGTGTATTTTAATTTATTTCTGGACATTGTTTTTAATAAACAGTGTTAGCAAGGTCACATCGGCTATGTTTACTTTATAGTGTCATCATTACAAATCTTTTACCTCCGCATGATGTTAATGAATGAAACGTTATCTGCGGTTCAGAGCACCAGAAAGGATGAGCACGATTTTTGCGTTATCTTCTGGTGCTCTGCCGTGTGCCATTGCAATCATCCGAATTTCTGGCTAGTTATATTTCTTTGGATAGACTTTGGAAGGAGTGAAAGGAGGGTCCTCGTTCTCTTTGGAAGGAGTGAAAGGAGGGTCCTCGTTCTAAGGTCCGAGGAGTGCTTATGTTCTGCGAGAATTGACAAGGCGTGAGCAGCTGAAGCCTCGCTTCCTCTTCCACTCCAAACTTTTCTCTCACAACGGAGAAGTCATTGACTCTGCCATGGCCGTCTATCTTCCTGGTTAGATTTAACCTTTATCACACCTCGTACTGTCTTATACCGCTTTCTGTTACTCCGCAGTTTCTCTCTCTCTCGCTCTCTCTCTCTCTCTCTCTCTCTCTCTCTCTCTCTCTCTTTCTCTCTCTCTCTGTCTGTCTTTGTCTCTCTCTCTATCTCACATTCAATCTCTCTCTGCAGTCCTTATCTTCCTAGGACCTCGTACATTCACTGGCGAGGATACAGCGGAAGTGATGACTCATGGAAGTCGGGCGGTGGTTGAGGCAGTGAAGACGCGCCTCTCTCGCTTCGACGGAGTCCGCCACGCCGTGGCTGGCGAGTTTACAAAACGGTCCTTTTTCACTTTAAAACATGATTGTAAATCCTTTCTTGAACGTTGCAAATACCTCAGGGCGTTTCTGAACGGGAAGCTGGACACGGCTGCCGTGAATGCCTTAGGGGCTCTGATCAACTCGCGAACAGAAAGGCAGCTTAGACAGGCGAATCGGGCACTCGCGGAGGGAGATTGGCTGGCTGAGGCATTGACTACGCTCAGGTTGGCAAGAGGGAGAGCGAGAGTAAGTAAGAAGTCTCCATGCAGAGGCCGAGTATCTCTGGTTGCGGACTTCGGTGAACACGTGGATTACGAGATGGAGTGGGTGAGAGGGGAGATGGAGAGACTCGTCGAGGAGATCAGAAGACGACGGCGATCTTCTCTTGCAGCGAATCGAGTGAGGAGAGGGCTGCGAGTTGTTCTGCTGGGCAGGCCAAATGCTGGCAAGAGCAGCATCTTCAACTCATTTGGTTCCTCCTCTTCTTTTTTATCACATTTCTGTCGTGATGCTATTTCTTGTGCTCGATTTGAAGTTCTCCGTTGTCTGCAGCCGGCAGTGACAAGGCGATTGTGTCTGCGGAACCGGGAACAACTCGAGACTCCCTGGAAACGAGAATCGAAGTGGCAGGGGTTCATGTCACCATCATAGACACTGCAGGCATCCGAGATACGACTGATCAGGTCGAGGCTGAAGGTGTTCGAAGAAGCATTGCGAGGTTGGCTCTCTCTCTCTCTCTCTCTGTCTTTCTTTCCTTCTTTTTCTCTCTTTCTCCTTTTCTTTCTTCCTCTTCTCTCTCTCCATCTTTCTCTTTTTTCTTCCCTCTCCTTCTTTCCCTTTCTCCGTTCCTTACAGAGCCTCTGAATGCGACATCGCCATCGGCGTGGTAGATTCTCGGAACACAAAGGAAGAAGAAGCTGAGCTCAGGCGACATCTGCCTGAGGGCATCGAGTTCATTCTGGTCAAGAACAAATCGGACCTGGCAGATCCGTCTCTCCTCTTCGATTCAGCCACGTTGAATGGCGTGAGAACAATGGCGACCGAGGAGGGTGGGATTCGCGAACTGGAGAAGGAGTTAGAAAAAGTTGTCAGGCTTCTCTGCCCGCAGGACGCCGAACTCGACTTCACCGAGGGGATTGATAAGGTGGGGTCATTTGTTTAATCTCCTATACTTGAAATGGTTTGTTATCCGCTTCCACCGATGGCAGGTAGAGGATTGTCTGCTAGAGGCCTTGCAAGAGAGGGACGTCGCCCTGGTGGGAGAGTGGCTGCAGACAGCTGCGGATGCTTGGGGAAGGGCGCACTCTTCTGAGCACGTCCTTGACCAGCTCTTCTCCCAATTCTGTATTGGCAAGTGATGGACAAAATGTGTAGTTTCTTAACAAATAAGACATAAATTACCTTCATTCTGCTCCGTCTTCTCTCACATAACATCTTCAACATATTCAATATAGCTACATCTTTAATATAATCTGTAAATTTAAACGAATTCGTCAACTATCCACGAGCAAGCACGGATGAAATGTGAGGAAAATCAGCCTCATCATGGTAATACCATTCATAATTAACAAATTTGACAAGTTCCAAATATGATTTTGTGATAAAACTTACAACCCGCGAGGAATATAACGTTAGATACTGTTAGAGATCATCAGGCATGCACAAGAAGAGGATTAGTTATTAACAACGCAAATCACCTATGTTAGTTCTGTCAAATCCTATCGTTACTTGAGGCTATAGTGAAAGAGTACTAAAATATTGCGGCGTGCAATTACATTAGAGAGCTTTGATACACTGTACCTCGATTTCAAGAGGGGTTTCTGTACTCATAAAAACGTGAGTCCTAATCTACGGCTATTAGCATAAATAGAATTAATGCGGATCAGACGCATCCTTATTAGCCTGGGCTACAATGAACTTAAGTTTCTCCCTGAGTGAAGTTGGCATCTGAGTCACCAACTCCTCGATCTCCTGTCTGGCGAAGTCTCCCACGAACATGTATTTGAAATGGTAGAGAAGGTCGCAGATTGTGTCTTCCTTCTCAAGAGGAGCGACGGAGCAGAGACGAAGCACAAGTTTGTAGATCTCAACCACCACACGGACGCACTCAAGGAAGGATATTCGCACTCTTTCAGTCAAGTCTTACACAAGTCGTCCATAACTATGGCTTTTCCAACTTTCAAAGGCTTCTACATTAAGCTGCGAAACATTCACCGCAAGAAATTACAAACGGAGAGAAGCGTGCGCCTAAAATGAGACGAGCATCAACATAGTTTTTTTTAGTATGGATGAAAAAGCCCCAGGAAATAGTGCATCCAGCACCCGTTTGCCATTTTCGCCGTCTTTCATATTCATATGTGACATTATCTCCGCGGAGAGGGATTCGCAGCCATCATTGGATTTTTTTAATGGATTTTTTATGCAGGTGGAATTGGGTCCTTCGACTGATCTCTCTCTCTCTCTCTCTCTCTCTCTCTCTCTTTATATCCTTCGCGCTTTCACTTACATTCTCAGACTACCTCTCTCTCTCTCTCTCTCTCCTCTCTCTCTCTCTCTCCTCTCTCTCTCTCTCTCTCCTCTCTCTCTCTCCTCTTCCCTGTCTCACTTCTCCCTTGATATCCTTCGATTTCACTTCCATTCTCACCATCAGTCTAGTCTACCTATCATGTCTCGCATACCTACATTCTATGTCTTGCCCGTAATAAACTCCTCTAGGAACCTTCCAGGCTACTCACCCTCTCGATGAGTTGTTTATCTTTTGATTCGGCGATCCTCTGAAGTGTAGGAATGATGATGTGAAGGGTGAAGAAGAGTTCCTTCTCCGTTGTCACCTTCTCAGGTACGATCGCCTCCAGCTTCGCCACAAATGATGTCAGCGTCGGCTTAACAATGGAGTTGGGAATACAAAGAGAGAGAAAGAGAGAGATAAAGAGAGAGAGAAAGAGAGAGAGAGAAAGAGAGAGAAAGAGAGGGAGAGAGAGAGAGAGAAAGCGAGAAGGGAGAGAGAGACAAACCGTAGCAGCATGATGCCAGCATGCCTGAGCGAGTGCGAGTACGGCAGAGAGTCGAGTGGCCCTTGCCCCCAATGCCAGTTCCTCGTAATTATCAAAGACTGCTTCTTCCAGCGTCAGAGCTCAAGCAACAGTATTACATTTTTTAAAGTAAAAACATCTGTTATGATCTGTTTGAAAAAAGGCTAACAATTTCTTAGAATTGCCTCGCTCACCATTCAACTCTTCACTGCCGTAGAATGCAATGATTTCATCGAAAAGGAATTTATTAAAGGAAAACGGCAATGCGGTTAGAATCAGCGAGATCCCGTTCAAATAGACGTACGGCCGGTCAACTTTCCTACAAATATTGTAAGGATAATTAGGTAAATAATGAAATAAAGCTAGTTTTTTCTTGCATACCGATGATGCAAGAGAGTGACGAAGGCCTTTCCGACATCGACCGGAGAGTGAGGGGAAGCCAGGAGCTCGCTGCAGATTGCATAGAGGGCGTGGCCTGCGGGGGGCAACTCGCTGCTCCGCCAATCCGAGGAAACGAAGGGGGGAGGACTGCAAAGAGAAACAGTTACATCTTAGATGCTCACAACCTAGTAAGAGATCAAGAAGTGGATGAGGAAAAGATCGAGCCTGGCACTAATGTCGAATGCTGCGATGAGTCGGTGCAGAAGATCACGGGCAAGTTGGAGGACGGTGAGATTGCCGTGATTGAAGGAGAAGAAGGATTGGGTGAGGGAACTCGCCTCTGCCTGCACATAGTCAACCTTTATTCCACTTCAATGAAGACTATGACTGAACCTGGCAAACTGCTAGCAAGAACTGGCGTGCACGAGGTGAATGACCGAGTTGTTCATGTTGGGCATGTAGGATGGAGTAGGCGAAGGTCAGAGGAAAGGGATGGAACTTATAGAGAGGAGAGAAGGCCTGAAACATTGAAACGAGTAGAGATCAAAACAATTGGGCGGAGGGATACCTGGAGTATGTCGTTGAGATGTTGATCAGGTAGATTAACTTGAAGGGCCCTCTCAATGAGAACATCCACAGAAGGGAGAAGGCGGAGCATCGTGCTACCGTAGTAAACAGGAAGAGGAGAGAAGGAACTGCTCATTCGCTCTGGATACTTCTGAATATCTGTTGATAGAAAAGAGAAAGACACTAAGCGACACTCCTTGGTACCTGATTGAATTCCAGGCACTTCTTGACGTAGTCCGGAGAATTTATCTTGGGGAGAGAACAGAAAGCATTTAATTGCTCCTTGAAACGCGGAAGTTGGACAATGGCGCGGACCAGACCAAGGGAGATCTACAAAAGGGAGATTGGGTAAGGCAAACTCTGCATGAAAAAGTCATTGCAAAAGCATACGACGGTCGCGGTGTCTGAGCGAGGTTTGAAGGCGATGGCCATGAACAGGCGGTCAATGGAGATAACACACGACTCAAGAACCATCTTTCCTGGAAAGGACAGAAGAGAGAAAGAGAGAAAGGGAGAGAGAGAGAGAGACTCAATCACAATGCATTATAGATCCCCTCCTCTCCTTCTCTCCCCACTGTTCCTTTCTCACTAACAAAGCCATAAGCAAATGCCACCCCATCCTTCGCTCTCTTCGCTCTAGAAATAAGAATGTCCTCCTCTCGGCTTATATCCTGTACATCCGTCCCTTGCTAGAATCGTGTTCCTCTGTATTCTCTCCGCGTCTTAAGAAGGATATCCGCAAGTTAGAAAAAGTCCAAAACTATTTCACGCGTTTTATTTACAGACGATCCCTTGGCTATTCTAACCCCAGGGATGTCCCCAACTCTACTGCCCGTAACACCGCCCTCTCCCTCCACTCTCTTCTAACTCGCCGTCAACATGTAGATTTTACCCTTGCGCGTAGACTCGTTTTTGGCCATAGGCGTATATCGGACCGTGTCCCCCACTATTTTCATTTCCGTAACTCTCGCACCCGCGGTTTGTCCTTCCTTCTCTCCTACCCGTCCACCCGTTCCTCCATTCGCAACCACTCCTTCTTTATAAGAGCCGCCAAGGCCTTCAACGCCCTTGCAAAACATACCAATCCCTCTTCCCTCTCTTCTCCTGCTCCTCACCCAATCCATTAATTGTCCACTTCTGTACCATTCTTCATTGTTATCCATATCACTATTTCCCCTTATCCATTTCACTATTTCTATCTATTTATGTCTATTGCTATTCCTACTGCTATCTTCACATCACACACATATATATTCATCAAACACGTGCTTGACGCGTAATAAAATCAATCAATCAATCAATGCTAACCCAAGACCGCTGCAGCACTCGAGTAGAACTTGTCAATGTCTCCGCGTTGGTCAGACTTCGCCGTCTGGATGATAAAGTCGATCAGAAAATTCGCACACTCACTTACTTCAACGCATTTTAGCTTGTCTACCATTCTGCAAATTTGTATTGTCGCACGGTATCAAATAAAAATATAGAAAAAGGAGAAATAAGAGATTGCAGGATGAAAATGGACTGACTGGCACACAGTCTGACTCTTGTCCTCGCTAAGGTTCTCGTAGAGAAAGCGAAAGTAGGCAGAGAGCATGGCGGTCGCCTTGCTGGACTTTTCCGGCCCGTGGAAGTAGTCCGACCAGCTGCTGTCCGCCAGCCCACGTAGCATTATGTAGCCAGCGTGGGTTTGCTCTTGGGCCTGCACAATACCGTACTCACTAGGATTCCAGCATCTTGGAATACAGTACCTCTGCATACGCAGTGCTCTCATCATACGGTGCGTCGGGAGAATGGGCGGAGAGCGCAGGTGACAGGGAAGGCAACTGGGACTCAGGCCAGTAGTAGATACGACGGAGACGGCCAGCTAAGTCTGAGGACACTTCCACTCCTGCAAAACAGGACTTTCAGATGTCAACACACAAGTAAAGAAGATAGTACCGGTTATTTTGGAGAATTTAAGATAAGGAGCGAAGAGTGAGCGACAAAGTTCGAAAGAAAAGGGCGAGAGACGAGCCGGACTCAGAAACACCGGCGTCGCTTGGTTTTTGACCTGGACATGAGGAAGAAATGGTCTCATGAGAAGAAAGTAGACGAGGAAACTGACTGATCTGAGTATGAGTTGGACGGATTCAGAGGGGGGAATCCACGACCAGAGACGGATGCAGAGCTGCTCAATGGAAGTGATCATCTGGGAGTTGGACTGCATCGACAGAGATGAAGACAGAGTCTGCAGCAGAGTGCATGACGCAGCGATGACGTTGTGCTTGAAGGGATGTGGAATGGAGAGAAGACGGTAGGACAGCAGTTCAATCAGGATGTGCAGCTGGTCACGACAAGAAGCGACATCAGATGGAGTGGCGGTGCTGTGGGGAGCGAGGTGAGTGGTAAGGGTCTGCACGAGTCGGGCGAAGAGTGAAGTCAGCTGCTTCATGCCGTGCTCCGTCTCCAGCACGCACGCCAACTTTGCCATCGTCTCTGCAGTTATCATCTTATACTTCTATTTCAAGTATTCACTCACAATATGCAAAGATTTTAAGATATTCTTCAAAACAGTGCTGATATAGGTCTCACTTTTGCCGAAGACTTTCCCGAAAAATACAGGGTGAAAAGCAGAACCTTCGAAAATTGTTTTAAAAAAAAATGCACAACAGAAGTCAAGTAATTTAAAGAAGGTATCCGGCGAATAATTAACTTATGTTTTGTTCTATGTTAATAAGTTCACATTGGCATGAAACATCAATCCAGAAAGTTTGAGCGATTTTCTTTCATTACATTCTGAGCAAAAGTAGCGTGAAATATGGCGGGTAGAGAATTAGCTACGGTATGTCAGAGCCGCCCTCCTTTTTCACATGCTCATTCGACCGAGCGACAGGCAAATTTTTGAGCGCGCGCATTCAAACTAGTTCTCAAGCGCTACTGTATAATGATTCGCCGGATACTTCCTTTAAGACAAAAGAGGCTGCAGCCTCTCGATTTTTGGCGGTGAACCCTTCCGAAATTTTTTATCGCAAGACAGAATTTAAACACTGCCCATGGATGGGAAAATGGTGATATTCACCCACTCACCCAATTGGCAAAATCACTATGGATTTTACTATTTTGGTGAATGGATGAATATCACTATTTTCCATGCCCATGTAACACATAAAAACTACTTAATTTAATTAAAAACTCATTACCAATATGTGCCGGACTCGGAAGAATATCTCTCATTTCACGCATATCATTAATACATAGCTGGAGGAGTTGCACCTACAATAAAAGAAGATTTGTTAAATGCAAAGTGAAATAAAGGAAGAAACGATGAAGTGAGATGTTACCTGGGCGGACACTCCAAGAGAGTCCAGAAGTTCATCGGAGAGAGGAAGGAGGGCGTGGCGGGCTAAGCGACCGCCCGCGCCCATCGGCAGGGTCGACTCGGATTGCACACGAGACAGCAACAGTCGACACACTCGCTTCTGCTCTTCCGAGGATGGAGAGTCTACAGGAAGAGAGGGAGAGACAGAGACAAAGAGAGAGAGAGACAGAGAGAGAGAGACTAACAAGCATTGGCACAAACTGCGAGGATGGCATCATCGTCAGCCTTGTCAGCATTGTCCTTGATGAAAGAGATCTGCTGCGCGAGAGTGGGGGAAGGTTCAGGCAAGCCGGCACTTTCTCCGAGTAGCTGCCAGAGACAAGCAGCAGCCAACAGACGAACCAAGCCAGAGGGGCGGTCCGAGGCTCCGGTCTGTCTCTCTTCTTTGTCGTACAGAGCCTCTAACGATACTTTCTATCATCCGGTCAAAAAGAGAGAAAGAATACACTCACCTGGTAGATACTGGCTATGGACTGCACCCCTTCACTGCTGATCTCCTTGCTATGGACAGCGACAATCTGCAGAATGCACCACATCAGCTCGTCGCGGGCCTTTCGATAGGGAGTTCTCTCCACTGAGGCAGCGATCAGGGAAAGGAGACGGTTGACTGCACTACAAAGACAGTCAATTCGAGCACGAGATCATATTAAGCAAATTAAAGGCAATGGGGGTTCCAAAAAAATAAAGAGAAGAAAACTAACCACCATCCATGAGTGATTGTATAGGAGAGCGTGTGCAGAATGTTGTCCCACACATAACGTGGACAAGGCAAAGAGACTTCGTTGGCAGCCCCCGCACTTCTCTCCATCTTCACCATGGCTTCCATCAACTGCACCACCAACACCGTATCCAGGGGAGCCTTCTGTGGCGGGTGAGTTGCACTTCGTAGAAGCAACTCAATAAATCCAGTTTAAATTTCAGGGAACCTACTTAAATAGACAAATTAATACAAAACCCACACTCAAGCTTTCCTTGCCGCGAGGTTGTTTCAGCAACATCAGGATGACGTAGAATTGTGGAAGATAGAGATCAACCCTAAATAGCAAGCAATTTTTACAGGAAGAACGAAGAGCAAGAAATGAACAGTAAAAAGTAAAAAAAAAATACTTGTAAGGGAGATGGAGGCGATGAGTCATGACTGCCCTAGCAGAGTCGATTCGCCAACAGACAGCAGTGGTTAGGAAGGCGGGATGGGAGGGGATGGGGAAGAGATACGAGCGGCCGGTCACGTAGGCAAGCTCCGCAAGGGGGCGGAAGGAATTCTCCATCTCAGTTGCCATCGCCATCACTCGCTACAAAAGTATTAGCACTACGTAACAAATATCTTGCATATAAAAATCGGAAGTCTCGAGGTATAAAAAAAAAATGCGCATGTGCATATTTATTTGAGAAAAATAAACTGGCCGGGAATATGAAATTAGAGCGTCGATTGGTAAGAGTGCTGATCTCGCTAATAGCAAATAGTGCAGGCAGCACGTTTGAGTTACGGTCCAGAATTAAAATCAGCAACTAAAAGCAATTTAATTGGAAATAGAAAAAATAGAATCAAGAAATTATTAATCATCATGAAATTGAACCTCTTCTGCGGGAAGCAACATCCGCCGTTGTTCAGGGCTGATCTCGTTTGGCACCATATTCATCTGCTTCTCTATCAAGATCTTGAATATTCGTCGCACGCCCTTATAGTCAATTAGTGACAATCTTAAAAAGGCTCGCATGCTTCCTGGCTATGAGATGTATCAATTAAATATTCAATACTCAACTATCAAAGATATACATCACTTACTTCTCGCGAACAAAGTGAAGTTTCTTCGTGTCCAAGGCAGTGCGTAGAGAGAAGTCGCAAGTGAGAACAAGACGGTGAAGAAGTTGGCTGAAATAGATAGAACAGACTACTCATTGTACTTTAAGAAAGGACGAACGATGCAGTGATCTTCTTGTTATTGAATGCATAGATGAGAATGGAGTCGACAGTCTTCTCCATGACGTGTCTCCTCTCCGTCTCCTCGCGCACTCTCTCGACCAGAGCAGTTAGAACCACCTCCTGCTCCTTCTCCTCCATCTGCCCCAGCTGCTCCGCCACGCGGGCACATAGCATCTCCTCGCCATACTTGTCTCCGGCCGCCGTCCGGTTAAATATCATCCGCATCTCACTGTGGTCCTGAAATAGAAATAAAAGAATTCAAGAAATACATGACGACACGAAGAAAGCGAAGGCGGGCAAAATTGACTCAGAGAAACTGACGATGTATGCCCGGACAAGGCCGCTGATCCTCTCCGAGTCGTCCATTAGACACAGAAGGATTCCAGCTAAGTCGGCCGAGGACGGCACGGATGCAACGGGCAAATGCGCTCATGGTCAGTTTCATCTCAACAGTAATCACTTTGTATTCCAAAGGGTTTTCTGTGCGAGACTTCAGCTGTTACATTTTAATGCTGAAGGATCCGTGAGGTGACAAGCGCAGTCCTACATGATATCTTCGATTCACTGTGATAGAATTTTTTTCATTTGCAAAAAATTCTGGTGGTGTCAACGATGTGGGACACTGAAGTCGTAGTGCATTGTTCTCAATCTGGAAGGAGTGTTCTAGTGTTGTTACCGTACCATTCTTAAATGTGTATGGTAAATAACGGCCAACAACAAATCGTAACGCATCAGAGTTCAATCAGCTTTTCTCTCGATTTAGTTAAGAATATAACTCAAAAACACCCAAATGTCCACATTTATTTAAGTGAACTTATACAACTCGGAAATGTCTGTAAAGAGCTTCGTCGATTCGATCATCCAGAACTACAAGGTTGCCGTTTTCTCGAAGTCATACTGCCCCTACTGCCATAAGGTTTGCGTTCTTCTCCTTTTTTTTTTTAAGAATCTACGAAAATTTCTTGAAGGCGAAGGCAGCGCTGGAGTCTCAACCACTGGCGCCGGGAGCGCTTCACTGGGTCGAGATCGAAAACCGACCTGATTGTGAGGAAATTCAGGACTACCTCAAGGTTTGTTTGTTTTGTGGGAGTTTTGATACTTTGCTTCCGCTCGCATGAAATCTAATTGAAGGAGTTGACGGGCGGTCGTTCCGTGCCACGAGTCTTCATCAATCAGAAGTTCTTTGGCGGGGGAGATGACACTGCTTCTGCTGCGAAAAATGGCAAACTGGCCGAGTTGCTCAAGGCCGCAGGAGCTCTTGTCTAAAGAGTCGCTCTTCTTTTCTTGGGTTGGGTTCTACGAAATGACTGTGATATCTCACTAGTTGCCATACTGCTCAGTTGTCTAGAATATCGCGATGATACATAATTATGTTCTTAAATAAAGAGTTTATTCCCTTATTAAAGGAAGTTGTGACATTGAATGGCTGTCCTATTTATGTTGCCTTCTCGCTTCTGATTGTGAGAGAATTGAAGTAAATCTAATTACAGCAATAACCCTAGTTCCTTTCTTAAAGGGGGCATCTTATGCTCAGGGCGATACGGTCGGCTTTTCTTGTCTTCGGCGGAAGTACCGAGGGGAAAGAGGACGGGTGCTTGAGGACTGCAGAGAAGGTTTTGTCCAAGGGTCTCAAGGGGGGGGGGGGGGTTGAGGTCAAGTTCCCCGGGTTTTTACAGTGATCGTAAAATGCCTCGATCATATTTTATGAACCTTTTTTTTCGGTCTGAGCTGGTGTGGTTACATACTCAACGCCCTCATAGTTTGTTCGAAAAAGCACATGTAAAAAAAAAACATTTTGGTATGAATTTTTTGTAACCTTTTAGGTGACGGTGGAATTGGAGGGAAACAATGTGACGACCACTTCGGCTCTTCTCAACTGTCATATGAATTCTTCTCGTCGATCACCTTCTCTTGTTTCTGCCTCTGCCATGCAAAGAGCGAACGATTTATCTGGTTTGTTATTCTTTGTCATGTTTTTTTTTCATCTTGAAAAAAAAACCAGATCCGAACCGGACTACCCAAGCAATTTTTGAGACCCGAAAATTTTTCTTGCTGACTTACCTACCATATTTATTACGAAAAAGAATAAATGATTGGCTTACCCGCCCTATTTAGTACACAAAAAATAAATAAATGTTTGGCTTACCCCTCTTTTTCTAGACCCTCGGACATCTTACCCACCCACTTTTGTGGCATCCTCGGACCACCCTTTTTCCCCAGTTTTTTAAATTAATTCTTAAAGCTGCTTACTGACGTTTCATTTTGTATTAATTTATGAATGACTATTCTGTTTAGTCCACTGTAGCCTTGTTGGTGGCTGTTCGCATCCAGGTTATCACCTCGCAACTGCTGAAAATTTCAATGGCAGTTCTTTTCATCTCTTCGATACTCAGCTCCAAGCACAAAGTTGTGCCGCTTACTGCACTTTTCTGGTTCTTTTTTATTTATGTTTTGGTTGAAGAATTTTTTTGACCTGAAAAATTCGCGTATGCTGTACTTGATCGTGTCAGTCTTTTTTTTTTTTTAGAATGGGCGTTCGATAATTGTCGGAGGTTATGATGGCGTCGAATGCTTGAATTCTGTTTATTCGGTCGAAAAAGATTTCCAGGTGCTTCATTTTTAATATAGTATCTCATATGTGAAAGCATGGGTTAATATCTCTCTTCTTTTAAGTGCAAGAGTCTGAAGAAATTTCCCAGTCGCTTGAAGAATGCTACAGCAACGCCAATAAATGAAAAGGATGCACTGATTATAGGTGGATGGGACGAGACACGCACTCTCTCCACCATCTTTAGGTTCATTTTATACTTCATTTCTTTATTCCTCTGATTTATAACTCCTTGTTAATATGGAACGAAAAAAGGGGTTTTGCGTTGTTAAGGTTGGATGGAGAGAGCGGAGAGACAGAGATGGTGGGGCTGTTGCCACGTGGAGTGGAGGGCCACTCCACCGTTCGAGTCGGCCCTCACATTCTTGTTTTCGGTGGTTTCGATGGATTCCAAGTGACTGGAGACATCTTTCGACTTGACTGGTTAATCTTTGTATTCCATTCTGATCCAATACCTATTTTACAGCTTAGGAAGCCGCGCGGAGAAGATTGTAAACTGCGAGTTGAGCACTCCGAGGGAAAATCATGTGGCGGTTGTGCTGGGAGACAGGTTCATTTGCCTTGATAAGATAGAAAATGCAGAGGGGAGGCGGCTGCAAATATGTCTAGTGTAAGAGATGGTAAGAGCAGATTGATAGTGTGAGCAAACTGTTTTTCTGAACTAAACATCTGATTGTTTACAGGTTGATCTGTGTGGCTGGGGGCTGGGATGGTTTCCGCTCTCTAAGGTCGATTGAGTACTTCCTGATTGAGAGTCTTGGGCCGCTGACCCTCTCTCGCTTATCATTTTCTTCTCTTCTTTGTGTTCCTCGCAATCGTCCTGCTGCCCTGGCCTGTTGAATTATGCTTTCTTAACTGCGTTTCCTTCTCTACATCCTCTCTGTTACTCTTCCTGCTTTCTCTTACTCCATTTTTCTTATCTTCTTACTCATGTTCCACGTGACATCTGCCTTGTCCGGTAGTCATTTCTAGTCCGGTCTCATCGTATCATTTCGGTGCGTGCCTTGTTTCGTGTTCTCGCTTTGCGGGTGCTCCTCTCTGCATAAAGTGTGACCTTGATTGAGGTCTTGCTAGATGCTGCAACCGTGATGGAGGCTGGCGTGTCGGAGGGAGGCCCTTCCTCCTTCGAGGATGCCCCCCTGGCTGGCTCCTCCCCCTCCCTCTCCCGTCCTCTTATCTCTCGGCTCTCCGCCAGTGGCAGCCTCACTCCTCGCTCTCCTCGTTCTTCTGCTGCTTCCAGTGCTGCTTCTCTCACCTCTTCTTGCTCTCCACCTAATCCACGGCCCCGCCAATTGGTCCTGGCCGAGTTGACTTCGCTTGATGACCTCTCTTTTCCGACGAATGCGTCTAAGCGGATTAAGGTAGTTTTCATTCAATTTTTATTTAAAACATTTTGATTAATTTCGTTTTAAGTTTACCTGTCTGAGTGTGTCTCCTCGCTTTCTCGTGGTCGGGACTTCCACGGGTACTGTATATGTCTTCGCAAGATACGCCAGTAAGCACCGCGCACGCGCCCCCTCTTTGCCCCTTCATGTCTTCACCACCAAGGACGGCGCAGTCCACAAGGTCGTTTTGTTTTGTGCTTGCATAATGTAGAAGACAGTGGCTGCTTTAGTTGTCGGTAAGCCCGAGCGAGCAGCTGGTTGGAGTGGGCGGAGAAAGTGGACGAGTGTCAGTCCTCTCCATTGCTTCATCCTCAGACGGTGGCCCGAGTGGCGGAGCAGCCTTGGACAGTCGAGACCCTCCTTCTTCTCCCGTCAACGCCCTCTTGCACTCTCAGCCTGGGGATGCGAGGTCTCTTCTCTCTCATAAATTTCCTCTGACACAGTGATGATTTGAGTCTCAATGTATTTCTTCTTCGTGCCACATAATGAAATTCTATTCGTGCAGACGCCCTGACGGAGTGCGTGCTCTTTGTTGGTCGGCCGAGTCGGATCTTCTCTTCTCGGCTCACTCCTCTGGCTCTGTATCTCTTCATCGGCTGGCTTCGGTAGTCTGCTTCCATCCCATGAACTAAGAAAGAGCTTCTCTTCCAGACACGTCGTCTTTTCTCTCGTTCTGCGGTGGAAGTGGTTGTGAGATTGGAGAGTGAGCCTGTGCAGATGTCGTTCTGCCATCCTCTTCTTCTCATCTCCACTCTCTCCTCTTCCTTCCTCCACGATGTCGAAGCCAAGGCAACGATTCAGGTTTCTTGCATATTTTGAAGGAAGAAATGTTTTGTAATTGGCTGTGGTTGTAGGTGGGGAAGAAGCTGCGCAAGGGGAGAATGGGAGCGTGTTGGATGCCTTCTTGCGATGCTGAATCTCACTCGGCTGCCTCTCATTTCGTTGTTTCCGCCCGTCCCAATGGCCGGCTCTGGGAGTCCAGTCCTGCTGGAATCGTATACAAGTATTTTATTCCCCATCCTTGTTAACCACACTATAAAAATCTTTTTCAAATTTGAAAAAAAAGAATGTTGATAAAATGGATACTTCGCATTGTTGTAGGACTCATCAGCTACGCGAGAGTTCGTGTGTTCCCGTCGTGGATGTTGTATCTTTCCGAGTAAATAGCCAAATGAAGAGGACAACGAATGAAGATGAAATCAGCGAGAGCAGTCGGGCTGTTATCAACTTCTCTCTTCTTCATCCACTCATCATTGACGGGTTCCTTTTCAAAAAACTGTTGCTTGCTTCACTTCTACTTTTCCGAACAGGTTTTCTATAATAGATTCAGTGCTTTTGTTTTTGTCGTTGAATATAATAAGAGATGTTTGAAGTCGGAACCACGTTGTGTTGTCGGTGGTGGGTTCTCATGTTCTTGTTGTTGACATGGACGAGAGTCGATTGCTGCTCGTGTCTGACCTCGGCTCAGGTTCGACTCTTCCAACTTGTTAACTGATCCAGAGCAAAGGGCAAACGAAGTGTGAAAAGTGCATTTGACAGCTCGTCAAGTCTCTGTTTTGAGTGGTCGGGGACTTCTCCGTCTGCGGCAGCGATGTCTTCCTTCTCTTTGCTGGTTCCGGTGCTCTCAAGAAACTCAGCGCTTTCTCTCCTGCAAAGGCCGTGGAGAAACTTCTCTTCAAAGATGCTGCCGTCCAGGTACGCATTCTTCATGTTCTCTCTTCTTTCTGTCTCTCCTACCTATTCTTCTGTCCCTTCGTCTCTCCTTTCAGTCTTCCTCCTTTCTGTATTCATTGTTGCTGGATGATTATGCCTCTATAATGTTCTACTGCTTGTGCTTCTTCCTTATTCTGCACTTTTTGCATGCTGTTCGAAGCCTCAAACGATCTCATTCTGCTTCTCGGTGTTCGGGAAGATTAATGGGTGTCAGATGATAGGAAGAGAGTGAGCTGAGTGCACTAGGCATAGAGGAAGCAGGATCGAGTGATGCTTAGGAGGAGGGTCTGCGGCCAGAGGGGAGAGAGTAGAGAGGGGAGAGAGCGAGAATGAGCTGCCTGCTCTGCTTGCTGTGCTAAAGGATCACTCACAACCAACTCTCATCTCATTTTATCCACACACGCCTTTACTTTGTTTTCTCTCTATTGAATATCTTTTTTTTTTTAATATTTTTTAGCAAGTATTTTGGGCATTCCCCTCCTATTAGCATTAGAAGTTTCAGGCGGCTAGGTTCGCGTTGTGTGTTCAGCCTGTAGGAGGCTGGAGCATGTCGCTTCTCGAGAAGATCTCCAGCGCACTCTTTCATGCTAAAAAGGTTTAAATGCATTTCATTGCTTTAAAGTGATTATTACAAGATGTTCGACTGATTTCACTGACAATGCTGTGCATGAGGCGGATTACTCTCAGAAGTCTTTCATTGCTCCATTTTCCTTTTTTGTCAGGCTATATCTTTTGCAGAAGGAGCATGATAAACTACGGAATCAGCTGGCTGGGCTGGTCTGTGTCGGAAAAGGCAAGAGAAATTCACCTCTGGAAGGAGAGGAAGAGTCTAATGAATCCACTCCAACTTATCCTCACTCCATGTTGGTTAATTTTTTCTTCTTTATTATTGTATTGCAATTGAAATGTTAGTATTCTTCATCTTCTTTACTCGACCTCTCTGGACTTTACTAGCAACTTTGTGCTGTTCTTTCTGCTGCATGCTCCTGCCGTGACATCATCATTCTCTCTCCTTCTATCTGGCTTTTCTCTCACTATTACTTCCGTCTTCCTCCTCTTCCTCTCTCTCTCTCTCTCTCTCTCTCTCTCTCTCTCTCTCTCTCTCTCTCTCAATTTGTCTGGAGAAAAGTGTGTGAGAGCATTTGAGGGAAGCCCAGTTGTCATATTCTCTGACATTTGACGCGCTCATCAAATCACCCAAAATCGTTTACTCTCCCTTTACCTATTTTTTATGCAAAGGGGTGGTTGAGCTTTCTCATTCTTCTCGTGAAAGTTTCCTCAGTGTGTGCCGACCTGTGACTTTTTCTGAGTGAGGCCTTGGGAGAAGTTTCATTCTGAACTTCTCTCTTCTCTCTCTCTTCTCTCTTCTCTCTCTCTTCTCTCTCCTCTCCTCTTCTCTCTTGCCATAAGGCATTCTCTTCTTAGTTTCCTTCTTAATTGTTTGCAGTGAGATTCTGCCTGGCGGTGTGCACCGATTGTTGAGAGGAGCAGGTGCTGGGCAGGCCAGTGGCTATGAAGATGACTTCGCCTTCCGAGTTCAATCTCCCATCCTTCTGAGATCACAGAGTTCACCGTTCGTTTTCTCTCTTCCCTTTCTCAGTTGGTTCTTCTACCATAACAGATACTGTAACAGTGACGAGACTCATCTGGCTGTTCCGAGCGGGAAGCTTCTTTCGAAGCAGAGAAGTCTGCCCCTCAGTGTTGCGAATGCAGAGAGAGTGGAAGCGCTCTGCAAGGCCAAAGAACTTCTTGTGCGTCCAGTGACCGTTTTGTTTTTCTAGCTTAAAATTCGGCAGTAAACTTCGTAAATATCAATTTTTTTATTTTATAATAGTTGTATAGTCAATGACAAAGAAGAGTTGTTGAGACCATAATTAAGATAGTTGGATTTGAGGAAAGTTCTTCTCCTCCTGCCCACAGCGATGCTCTTCGTACTCTCCTCGGACTGAATCTCTCGAATGCTCTCCAAAGCGTACGCTTCAAACCAACAGTTAGTTTTCAATATTTGCAATCATTTTCAGCATTCGTACATCTTTTTTTTCTGGTGACTGTGGGTTCTTTGGCGAAGAGTCTGGCAGAACTCGAGAAAACGGCTCCTCCTCCCGTTAACGAAATTTTTTTGCAACGCCAGTTGTCTAAAGTCAGTGCTAGCCTAATCAGGATAAATCGTAGCAAATGTAATAAGTATAGCATGGTAGTTGACGATCATTCTTATTCTTAGAGCTGGCAAAATGTAGATAGGCATCAGACATTGTTTTGCAGGCGCCATCATCTTCAGTGATAAGAAAAGGAGCTAAAGTGGTGAAGGCGATCCGTCCAGGTGGGGCAACGAAGAAGAGAAGCAACGAGCCGAACTCGAACTTGCTGCTCAAACCACTTCAATGCGCGGCCCCTCGGGGCAGCGAAGATGAAGAGAACAACTTGACTTGGGATGACGGAGATCTTCTCGATGACATCGACCAACTCGCTCTCTCTGGTATTATTCACTCTTTCTCTTTCTTCTCCTCAATATAAAAGAGCCTCTTGAAGACGATCGTGTGGGGAAGGAACTTGAGAGAAGAAGACAGAAGGGAGAGAACGCATGTGAAGATGAGGAGACTGCGACTGCATGCCAACTCTGCCAACTTCATCTGTGAGTGAGAGAAGGCTGAGAGGGAGAGATTCATCTGTTACTACTACCTATCATCTATACATTTAACTGGTCTGACAACAAAGTTGTTCAGGTCATGGCTGAGTGTTTTTCTCTTCGGGGCCGCAGTCTCTCGAGTCAAAGTTATCCACGACTCTTTCTGGGAAGGTATTGTTGAGATTGGATGATTTCACTTATTTGTTGCCGATATAATTTGATAGTTCAACAGGGATATCGCAGATTTCTATTGAAATTGATTGAGGCGGAGTGCCCTTCTTGAGCCAGCAGTGGCATCTCCTTCTGCGTGCCCGTCTTCTCACTCCAGAGGATCAGAAGAGACCACGACGATGCTGTGGACGATGCGGGGCAGCCATTCAGTACACAAGGAGAACCATCGGTTTGTCCATCTCATCACCGTCGGTTGCTTCCCCCCCCCCCCCAACAGATTGAAGCAAATCTTTGAACTATCAGTTGGACGACGCTTCTGTGATGGTCTGAGTGCGGAGAAGTCGCGAGTGGATGTGGAGAGGATACGTCAGAAAGTCATTTCTCTCTCGAATGAATCTCTCGGGGAGGCGCTCTTTGCTAACCGGGTCATCACTGAACTGAAGACATTCAAGAATGGAGAGAAGAGAACAAATGGCGAAGAAGACGGAGATCTTCTCCACCAAGCTGCTCTGCTCACGTCTGTTCAACTTCTTTCTGTGCAGGAAGTTAGTTCTTCATATTAAGATTTCAGATAGGCATTGCTTGTTCGTTTGAAGTAATAACTACAAGTATAACAACAAGTAATTGTTCATATTAAGTTGTTGATGGCGGCTCGTCTGGCGCTGGGTTTGCCAGGGCTTCGAGACCTCGTTTCGGCAGCTGGCGGAGTGGCAGAGCATCTCTGTGATGCTGACTGGGCTCTCGTTGCAAGACTACTCTCTCCTCAAATTCCTTCACAAATCGTTGGATTCAAGGTTTGAGGATGGCTTGTTTCATGGCTATGTTTCAGAAAAATTCAGCCTATTTAACTGTCAAGGTCATCGCTTTAGGAAGAAGCAATGAGAGGAGGATGGCCTTTGTTTGAGATCGCGAATGGAGTGATGTGCGAGCTGGGCCTGAACCGCTGGCTGGCCCTGGAGTGTGCTGCCCCGCCCCCTCCCACTCCGCAGTCCCGCAGAAGTCTCCTCGCTGCTTCTCCTTCGTTCCGGCGCTCTTCGGTCCTTCAGTCGGCTGTTTCTTCGGAGCCTCCGACTTCGTGGGAGTTCAATGCTGCGGTGTAAGTGGGATGCTGTTGATATCTAATGCCTTGTTCCCTATTTCAGTTCGTGTCTATTGTGCTGCCTGTCTCTTCGCTGCGTGGTGGGTGGTCGGGATGAGGGCGTACTTTCCTTTTCGTGTCGCCACTGCTTCCACTCGGTCTGTCTGGGAGACCGCCTCGGCTGTCCTGCCTGTGCTCGTCTCCGCCAGCGCAGCCGTCTCTCTGCTGCTCCTTCTGCTTCAGCCAGCACCACCAATTCTCCCTCATCCTCGCCCATCTTCCTCAGAAGATAACTTCCTGCTTCCTAATATTTCCTGCTCGCTTAATTTCTAGAACGCATGCGTATTATTTTAGCATTAGTCCGCTTGTTTCTAAGTTCTTTTCACGATGATTCCGTGAACGGGTAACTGCAGAGTGGCTTGCTCCTCATTGTGTATCCGTTGAAATATGAATAGCTTTCCAGCTCGCGATAGTGTTCTTGCTTTAGCATATCGTTTGCCACGGCTTCTTCATCTTTCAAATAATTCTAGCATAGGTATTTTATTTGAAGACTATCCCCCTTCGTTGTTAACTTTGTACATGTACCTTTCATACAGAAAATGATTGAAACTGTAAGAAAAATTTTATTTATATATTTTTAAATTATCGTGTCATTATATTCTTTTGGCATTACACGTTTACATGATGATCTAGTCATATGAAAGAATCAAAGTATTCTTTCGTCGAGGACATTCGCTTTTTTACGCTTTACTCCATTTCCTATGGCTTTCTCAATTCGTATTCGTTGATTCGCGTTCTTTCGCAGTTGATTAGCTATTTCTCAATGATTGTGATAATTTATTGCTTCTAACATTTTGATAAAAGAGAAAATATTTGAACTGATTTTTGGAAGGTTGATGAGTCGTTCATTTCGGGCTGTATCGATACATGGATAGGAAGCTGACACGAGAGAGAATGTCGAGCGACTACAAACTACAGAAAAAGAGAATGTTGCCTGCTATGCGTTGTTGTGGGCAGCTTATGGTGGGAGCAGCCGTAAGAAAGCCCATCTTTAAGGGTCCAATTTTTTACTAATGAATCTTTGTGTGCTGCTCGACATTCTCTAAGCTGTGTAAACGCGGATGATAGTGGCGATTTAAGTCTTAATTGCAGGCAAACGTGGGGGCTTCCGCAACCTGATCGATGCCTTTGTCCTTCTACGGCCTCCTCGAAGCTTCTCTCCTCGTTCTCAACGGGATTGCCGTCCTCAATCGCGATCGCTTCCTCAAGAAGGTTGGCTAATTTCCCTTTCCGTCGTATCAAGTTATTATCAGGGATAAGTTGATATTTGGATTGGCGATACTATTGGCTGCAAATGGAATTGTTATATTGCTGCCCATGAATTTTAACTATGCTTTCCTAATTTTTTTTTTTTATTAAACAACAATGAAAGAATGTATGTGATGAACTGTAAAGGAATGTGTTGGAAGGTGGGTTTCGACGCGCCGGTGCATTCCTTCGACGGGCAGGAATCTTCAGTGAAGAACCAGATCATCCATCTCATCCTTGCCGTGCAGACGGTGATGCGCAGTGAGTTGACTCTTTCTCTCCTCTGCCTTCTCCTTCCAAGCTGTCATTCCAGTGCCCCTCATCGCTGTCAACATCGTCGTCATCATTCTCAAGCTTATCTTCGGTTGAATTCTTCTGTTGCATCTCAGCTGCATAAGAATTCTGTTTTCCTGAGATATAAATTAACTTTTACTGGATTCTCTCTTGTCGTAATAGAGTCGGTAATCGACCCTTTTTTCCTCTAACTTCCTGCAAACTCCCACTTCTCCAACTCTTGCAATGCTTTCGTCTGAGTCCTTTCTGCCCCAGCCGCCCCCTGCGCAGCCCACCAAATACGATACCCTGACTGCCTTGGAGTACTCCACCCTTCGCATCCCTTACGAGAACTTGAACCGGAAGTTCCGGCAGAGCCAGAAGCATCTTGAGAGGGCAACTCTTCGTGTCAAGGAGGCTGTCAATGCAACTGTTCCCCTCCTGAGTGGAGATGCACCCGTCCCCATTGAACAGGTTTCTTTACTTATTATTCTTTTAATTATCCCCTTCTTTTAACACATAGTCTTGTGGTTTCCTTCTCATTAGATTAGTTGGGAATACGAAATTCTCAACAGTTTCTAGCTAAGCCTTGATGATTTAGGTAGAGGCCCCCCTCCGAGTCGTGATGGATCGTCTTGCTGGGGCAGAGAAAGCAGTGGACGATGCACTCGAAGAGGAGATTCGGGTCGTCGAGCTCATGCAAGAGAGAATTAAACATCTATGCGAGAATGTTTGTTCTCCTTAACTTAATCTACCCTATTTGCAAGCTTTTTTCTTTTCTTTTCTTTTGAAGGAGGCTCAGCGTGCGGTTGGAGGGGAGGAGGGAGCTCTTGCCCTTCGTTCCCGTATTGCCAGAATGTCTTGTGAGCAGTTGCTCAGATGGGGGATGATCACCGTTGCCAGGGAACTCGTCGACAAATTTCAGCTTCGTGGTCTCGTCGATCTTGAAGTCTACGAAAATTGCGAAAAGGTATCTTGTCTTAAATTACAAACAATCGTTATCGAATCCCGCATTTTATAATATTGATTGTGCCAGAATGGCAGTGTCAGAATGGAGAAGAGTAATTGCAGGTGGTCGAAGCCCTTCGTGCCCACGACACAATTCCAGTACTTTGCTGGTGCCACGAGCACCGTTCCAAGCTCCGCAGACTCGAGAGCAAACTCGAGTTAACCGTCCGGCTGCAGGAGGCCATTGAGTGCATCAGGTCATTGCCCCCTCTGACTCGTCATTGGAAATTGGAATATTCTCCACTGTTCTCTCTCTCTCTCTCTCTCTCTCTCTCTCTCTCTCTCTCTCGCTTTCTCTCTCTCTCTCTCGCTTTCTCTCTCTCTCTCTCGCTTTCTCTCTCTCTCTCTCTCTCTCTCTCTCTCTCTCTCTCTCGTCTTATATGACTTAAGGAACGACCGTCGCATGGATGCGCTGGCAATGATGAAGAAGCATCTCGGTGGCACTTCTGGTTCAGAAGCTCAGTGGCCAGCGGATGTCGAGAAGGTTTATGCTGCCCCCCCTTCTTATTCGTTTTCTTTTTCCATTTAAAGTGTAGGTGATTTCTTCTTCTTGGCGATTTGAATAAATTTGCAGGTGATGGCTCGGATTCTCTGTGGAAGTGTGATGGCAGCTCCAGATTTCGAAGAGCTGCTGTCAGAAGTTCGTTGGGACAATCTGATCGCTCTCTTCAGGGAAGAGTTCTATCGTGTGTACCAAGTTCGTGTGGAGTTCTCTCTTCTTTTCGTCTTCAATAAAGCAAAGTCTTCTTTAGTTGCCTGAGCAGTCGTCCTTCTCTGCCGCACTTCAAACCGGGATTGCCGTATTCAAAACACCAGCGTGTACTTCTGGAGGGAACAAGAAGTAAGCCGTTTCTATCCTTTTCTTAATTTGATCTCCCTTCCTAATATTGATGTAAACCCGTAAGAGATGCAAGAATGGCTCATTTTCCAGTTGCCCAGCCTGTGATCCGATCACCTTCACCCTGGCCCAGGGACTTCCCTATGCACATGCCAGCAACTCGAGGCATCTTTTTCCCTCCACAATCGTCAAGCTTGCAGCTGTTAAGAAATATTGTTGATTCAGACTGATTTGCTCTCAAACGGGCGAGCCACTCAATGAAGACAACGTCCCTTATCTCTTGCCATCCGGAGTTGTCATTGGAGAACACGCCCTGTGCATTCTGCAGGAAGGAGACGGGCAGGTCTGTTACTTTTTTTTCTTTCTTTTTTACGCCTCCCACTTGCTGTTTCCTTTTTTTTGCTCTTTACTTCAGTCGCTATTTCTCTATCCTCTCTTTCCTTCTCCTCTCTTTATCTTTCCATATCCTCTCTCCCTGTCTCTGTCTCTCTCTGTCTCTCCCCTCTCTTTCCTTCTCCTCTCTCTATCTTTCCATATCCTCTCTCCCAGTCTCTGTCTCTCTCTATCTTTCCTTCTCCTCTCTCTCTCTCTCTCTCTCTCTCTCTCTCTTTCCTTCTCTCTCTCTCTCTCTCTCTTTCCTTCTCTCTCTCTCTATCTTTCCTTCTCTCTATCTCTCTTTTCTCTCTCTCTCTTTTCTCTCTCTCTCTGTATCTCTCTCTCTCTCCTTTCTCTCTCTTTCTCTCAGTCTCTTTCTCTCTGTCCCTTTCTGTTCCTCGCTCCCTTATCTTTGTAGGTTCGCTGTCCCCGCACGAATCAAATGGTCGATCTAAGTGACGTTGTGCGAATCTTCATTCTCTGAGTGCAGAGTTCTCTTCACTTTTCCCCGTCGTCTTCGTTCATTTCTAAATTATTTATTATTCAAGGTTGATTATTGATTGCTGCCTTTTTCTCTCTTTCTCACTCTCTATCTAACATCTTTTGCCTAATTTTGCATCTCTTGCGTGTCGAACTATTTGATTTGGTCGGGGTTTGTATGTAATCAATGGGAAAATAAAAAGGTATGGTTGTTTTGTAGTTGATGTGTGAGAAGAACGGTTGGTGTACCGGACTCTGATCCTGGCTGTATGTTCTTCTTCTTGATGAGAAGTCGACGAACGAGAAGAATAAGACGTCTTTGCTACTTTATTCTTCGTTTCTAGACAGAAAAAGGAAAGAGACCCGTCACTCTCAAGTTGAAGTCGTTGCCCGTGTAATTATATTAACCGAAATGTTAGTTATATAACGAGTGCAGAAGGTTCAGAGGAGGATGAGGAGATCGAAGAGAGTGGGAGATCGAGGAGGCTTTCCAGGTCCGCTAGAGGGGCGAGGCGGTCCATGGTTTTGCGGGGGCCGGGCATTTTGTGCACTTCTGCCAGGTGAACTTCTTTCCTCTCACTACAAAGTCAGACTGACTATCACATCCTTTTCTTTTGTTGAATTTTCGAAGATTCGCTATGTTAATGACCGCTATAAAGTTCGGTAAGGAGGCTTGTTAACCTGTGGATCCCTTGCCGATATAAACCGTTTTCTTCACCCGCTTCGGGATAGCCACAGGATACTGTAATGGATTAGTTTTATCTTGCAATATTCTCTCTCGCACTGTCTTCTATTTCTCTTTTTTTTTCTTTCTCTCGCTGCTCTCTTTCTTTTACTGTCTTTGGCTATCCCTCTCTCTCTCTGTCTCTCTCTTTCTCTATCTCGCTCTCTCTCTCTCTCTCTCTCTCTCTCTCTCTCTCTCTCGATATTCCTCTCACCGTTCGTGAGTGGAGTTGTCTCGTGAGGATCCGCCCTGGCTCCCTCTGCTGCCTTCTCTAGCTTCTCTTTCCTCGCCGCTGCCACAGCTCTCCGCTTTCTTATTTCGGTTGACTCTTGCTGGATGATCTTCAAGTTGTAAATTATTCGCACAGTCTGTTTGCTTTTTTCTTGCTGGCCTCTTCCCGTATGCTTTCTCGCTTTCTCTCTCTCTCTCACACTCTCTCTCTCTGTCTCTCTCCCTCTCGCCTTCTCTCACTCTCTCCTGACCTGAGCATGTTTATCTCTGCTTTCGAGAGTGATGACACAGGCGATGATGAGAACAAAAGTTCCAATTCCCATGAGAATGGGCCCGATGTACTGCATAGCCTTGAGCTGGTAGCTGATCATCTTGTCAAGATGAACTACCTCTTCCCCCTCCACTACTTCTCGACGCTGCAGATGTTAAATATTAACTATTAGCTTTCATTCATATTATCTCTTCTCTTGTCCTACACTCTTATTCTCTCTCTCTCTCTCTCTCTCTTGTCCTACACTCTTATTCTCTCTCTCTCTCTCTTGTCCTACACTCTTATTCTCTCTCTCTCTCTCTCTCTCTCTTTCTTTCTCTCTCTCTCTCTCTCTCTCTCAACTCCTTCTCATACGCACACTGCGAGTAGAAAATGTTCAACCTCGGCGAGAATTTTGTCGAAGTATCCTAGAATTGCCATTCCCAATCCAACTGCACTCATCACGCAGCCGAAAATCACGGCGCGGCATGCCGCCCAGACTGTCTAAGGAAGCAGAGAAAAAGAGAGATGGGAGGGTATGGAGAGACAGGGAAGGATATAGAGACATAGAGGGGGAGGATAAGGAGGAACAGGGTAGAGAGGAGGGAGAGAGAATGAGAGAAGAGGAGAGAGAGAGAGAGGGAGAGAAATGGGAGGATATGGATAGATAGTGATACGGAACGGCAACGGTATAAGAAAATGAGAGAGCGAGATCGCAGCGGCAGTATATTGAGATTGAGGTTGCAAATGCTTGGAGAACAAGAAATACAGTGCAAGGGTATAAGAAAACCCAGTCAGTTGCTATGGAAACAAGAGAATTACTGATTGTTTTCATGTTAAAAAGAGGTTTCCTCTATAGAAACAGCACATAATGGAAGTGCAACCTGACCCATCATTTCTTTGTAGCATTCTTTACATTTGCGGCAGAGAAAGAAAAGACTGCAAAGAGCGAGCGAAGGTATGGAAAGAACGGAGGAGTGTGAAGAGTTGTATTCTCTTGACTTCCCCTTCACCTTCCGATTAGCAGAGTAGTAAGAGACGAGGAACCGTTTGTGAGCACGAAGAGCTGAGGAGGGATTCGACATCCACGAACCAGTCGAGGGGGAGACGATGAGGGGCGTGGCAGATAGGAGCCAGGTGTTAAGGGGAGGGGAGGGAGAGTGAATGGGACAGCGAGAGTCAGAGAGAGAAAGAGAAAGGAGGGATAGCCACGAAGATGAGATGGCAAGAGAGAACATGTAGAAAGAGAGGTGGAAGGATGGTTGGAACATTGCCAGGTGCGAGCTGATGGCGGATAATATTAATAAGTTGAAAAAATACTGCAAAATACCAAGAAATAGAAGTAGACTAGATAAGCGTGTTATTGAGACTTAATGAGGTTTACTATCAATCTGATGAATGTGTGTATTCCTTGAGGGAATTTCCAGCGGGTCATTTATTACCATCAGGGAATAAAAGCCATTGGCGAGGACCCAAAAAATTAGGGTGAGGAAAGAGGTATTGGGCCCGCTAACGAGAAGCGGGTTTGTTGTTTCTGCCTAAGTGTTACTCAAAAACATGGTGGGGTAGGGCTTTAGGAAGGCCCAAAATCAGAGTGGGTCTGTCAAATCGACAGTATCTTTTTCCCCCTGATTACCATCTTCTATTAAAAGATCGTTCCTTCTGGGTGGGAGAGCACCAAAAAGTGTGCGCACTCTAGGTTTCACAATGAATATGCTTGTGTTCTCCTTCACTCCGTTTCTTTTTTTCCTTTCCCTCCCTGCTGGCTTCCCTTTTCTACGCTTGGGTGAATTCCGTATCCTTCAGCAATTCACACTCGGGGTCTGATAGAAATAAAATGAAGAGATGGCTAAAAATTGAGCAAAAGAAAGGGGAAATGAGAAATATGGCGTAGACGAAGGCTCTGTTGATACGAAAGCTCTTATCATTCTCAGCAGTGACGGTCGCCCCAAGGGGTCGTTCTGCTCGCCGTTACGAATCGTTGCAGGAACCAACCAAATGAAGAGATGTATGCCTTATATCCCCCTTTTTCCACCCACAGCACACTATGTTTTAAAATGCAAATTAAAACCTCAAATCTACCACTACTAATTTTAAAGTTAAACAATTTATAGAAAATGTAACGTCTATGTGATCTGGAGGCAAGAAGCCGCTCAGTATAAATATTAGTAGTGGCAAAGAGACGAGCTCAAGAATGCGAGCGAGACTATTGATGGCCGTCGGATGCAAGAACAATGCGTGGGATGGGCCGGCTTAGAAGATGGCTGATTTGGTGGCGGTTGCGAGAGCTATGATGAGAAATGGGGAGAGAGAGAGAGAGAGATAGAGAGAGGATAGAGAGATAGAGAGTGCGAGAGATAAAGGAGAGAGAGAGAAAGAGATAGATTGAGGAGGGAGAGAGAGAGAGGAGTGAGAGAGAAAGGTGAGAGAGAAAGGAGAGAGAGAGAGAGAGAGAGAGAGAGAGAGAGAGAGGAGAAGCGGGAGAAAGCAGCAAATTACTATGAGATGAGTGTGAAACTGACTTTGGCATCCGCTTTTTTCACAACGATCAGCTTGGGCTTTTCTGTGGCCGAGGGACGAGCAAGTCTGGCTAGTCGAGCACGATCTTCAGGTACCTGGTGATATAGAGACGAGTAAGAGAGAGAGAGAGAGTAGAGAGAGAGAGAGAAGGGAGGGAGGAACAATGAGCGGTAGAACGAGGTTGCTGAGAATGTTGAGCGAGGCAGAGTTATGAAAAGGGACAGAAGCTGGGGTTGGTTGACGTAGGTGAAATGGCCTGCCTGATTGAGATCAGCTAAATTGATCTTTCCGAGTCCAAGAGAAACTCCACGAGCGGCCAGCATACTCTAGTGAACTACGTAGACCTGTCCGTCCTCTTCTTCTCTGCCTCTCTCCCTCTCTCTTCTTCTGTTGTGAAGTTGGATGAGGTAGAGTCTCGTGAGTCGTGTGAGTGCTGCAGCAGCAATGCCGGAGGGCCAAAGGAAGGCTCCGCCCTGCTTCCTCCCCTCTCCCCCTTCCTGCCAGCCCAGTGTGCCTGCAGAACGACCCATCCTCACATGGGTCTTCTATTCTCTGCTCCCTCTCGGTTACTCTTCTCTCTATTGCCCTTCTCTCTCTCTCTCTCTCTCTCTCTCTCTCTCTCTCTCTCTCTCTCTTTCTCTCGCTCGCTCTTTCTCCCTCGCTCTCACTCTCTCTCGTTCTCTTTCGCTCTTTCTGTCTCTTTCTTTCTTTATTTCTTTATTTCTTTCAGTCTTGTCTGCTTCAGTTGATTGGACCTTTGCCTGGGCATCTCATCTACTTACCCCTTTTTTTGCTTCCATTCCATGCCGTTCTCTTCGTTTCCTTCCATCGTCTTCCTCTTTTTCTCTGGCGTCTTCCGTTATTCCTGCTATGCTTGTGTTTGTTTTGCAGGCCCATCGCAAAAATGAATGACTGCATTATTATTGTTTTCTCGTCTTCCATTAGTGTTGTAGTGAAGAAAAATTCAACGGCTCTTTTCCACAGCCACCTTGTTCTTCGCTTTCTCACTCCCTTTGTTTTCCCATCTTCAATTCTTCCCCGGTCCTTACTCCTCACATAAATTTGAATAACCGCATTTTCTGATTTCCCATTTGGGCTTGTATGTTTCAAAGCGAAAGCGGATTGCTAGGAATTCAGCAGTTTGATTTGTGGTCGTGTTGTTGCTCCGCGTACTTTGAATTCTGCATGGTGTCCTCGTCTCCGTCTCTCTCTCTCTCTCATTATCACCTCTCTCTCCCTCTCTCTCCCCCCTCTCTCTGTCTCTCTCTCTCTCTGCCCTTCTCTATTTCTCTATCGCTCTCTCATACTCTCTCTCCCTCTTTCTTCCCTTCTATCATGCTACCCGAATGGTAGTGTTTGTGATAGCAACCTCCCTGCACATTGCTCAGATTCTTTGAGTGGTTATGAATGTGTAGTGAATGTGATTTCCGTTCTGAGGATGTCTCGTTCTCTCTCGGCCCTCTCTCCCCCCTCAGACCGGACTGCCTCAGAAGCTCTTTCTATCCAGCGGACTGGTCGCCGTGTTCTTTCAATACAAAGCCACGTGGTGTCTGGCTACGCCGGCAACAAATGCGCAGTCTTTCCTCTTCAAGTTGGTCTACTTCCTTCCTTCTCATTTCAGTGAGAATATCTAATTTGTGTTTAAAGATCAACGGCTTTGAAGTCGACTTCATTAATTCCGTCCAGTTTTCGAACCACACAGGTATGCAAATGTGCAAACTGCTATTTATCACTTTAAACACTACTAATTTAATCATTCCTTTTTTTGTATATTATACGCAATTAATTTTTTTCTTATTTTAATCGCTCATTCACAGTCGTCGAGACAAAGAAAGCTTTCATTTTCAGGCTACAAGCACCTGCGTGGCCAGCGTCTGAATTGTGATCAGCTACGCGAGCTCTACGAAGGTCTCTCGCTTAATAAAATCACGAAATACTCTCATATTCTTACAGGTTAGCACTATCGGTATCTTGCTCCTGATATTTTCGAAAGATAATTGCTTGATTGGCTTGTTCTTTATTATAATTGGTATGAAACGCACTTAAACGAAATCGCTCCAGGCTACTGTGGAGATGTTACATTTCTGTCCAAGATTGGCGACATCGTTCGGGATTTGAAGGAAAAGAACAAGGACCTGGTTTATGGTTACTTTTGTTCATACCACAAAGAGTGAAGTTGGCCAAGATAGTTGGTGATTGGTGTGGAGGTGATTTGTGTGCATTCCGATATTCTATTTCGAATTTGATAATGGTCTTTCACACAATTCATTCCAGTGTGCGACCCAGTGCTGGGAGATGACGGCGTGTATGTCAGCTTTTCTTCGAGAACTCCTTTTTAACTGTAGTAATGAGAGTCATTCAATTCTTGCATTAGAAATAGAATGAGCATTCTCTTCAGTACACACCGAAGGAGCTGCTACCGAAGTATCGGGATGAAGTGATCCGCTTGGCTGACGTCGTTACACCTAATGCGTTTGAGCTCGGGTAAGTTTTGTTTCTGCTCTCTCTCTCTCTCTCTCTCTCTCTCTCTCTCTCTATCTATCTATTTCTCTCCATCTCTCTTTCTGTGCATCTCTCTCTCTCCATATCTTTCTCTCTCTATGCGTCTCTGACACTCTTTGTCTACCACCACTCCCCCTTTCAGTGAACTGACGGATCTACCAGTGACATCTGAAGTGGAATGCCTGGCAGCCATGAAAGTCCTCCACGGCTGGGGAATCCCGAGAATTGTGGTGACGAGTGGAATTCCGCAGTCTTCTTCGGACTCCTTGGTCACCATCGCCAGCACTCACTTTCCTGGCCAAGGTTGGAAAGGGAATCGACATTTTGCTGTCATGGTGTCTTTCGCAGTAAGTGATGTCATGGTGTCTTTCTCAGCCGAGTCTCTTCGCTTCCGATTCGAGTACAAGCGAGTGGCCGGCAACTACGTGGGCACGGGAGACACCTTCGCCAGTCTTCTTCTGGTTAATCTCGAGGACTGCGAGGGCGACTTGAACAAGGCAGTCGGGAGGGTTCTCGGTAGTCTTCACAACATCATCGAAACAACTCGTAGTCTTAACGCTGGTTAGCCGACTGCCTCCATTCCTGACACTTCCGCGCTCACCTTTTATCTTTCATTCTTTGAAACACTGATGTAAGGTTCCCAAGATTATTTTTTATCCTCGGTTTCTTCAGAGTCAACTGAGCCGCTGATGTCCAAAGCACCGGAGCTTCGCTTCATCGAAAGCAGGAAAAATCTCTTGTTCCCGCCATTCGTTGTAGAGGGAACGCCTCTTTGACTAAGTTGGACTTTCAAAGTGCATAGCTATTTGATTGTGGTAGTACAGCGAGTGTTTTTTGCCTGCATATCATTTTGTACGGCGTCCGCTTTATATGTCAATTAGTTTTTGAATATCTTATAGTTTATAGTATTTATATATATTATATATTCTGTATTGAACCCACCCGGTTGTGAAATTGATGTGCTACTAATGGAGAATATATTTTGATTTATAGGCATGACAACAAAAAAGTAATAAAGAGGGATGATACGAGAATCGAAGTCACCGATGGAGCAAACAGGAATCTGAGCAGAGAAGAGAAGGCTACTTTCGGTGGTCAGCCCCAACGGCTTCTGTGACAGATGAGAAGCCATCGCGACGGAGGCACTCGGCAAGCTCACGCTTAACCTGGAAGAGGGGGGGGGAGAGAGTGGTAGAGAAGACAGGAGTGGGAAGCCGACCTTGCCGATCACAGGGAATCCGAAGTACACCAGAGCAGTGTACAACTGGACGGCACACGCCCCCGCTCTTATCTTTTCGTACGCATCTTCTCCGCTTTCTATTCCACCCACTCCGATGATCGGCACTCGGCCTCCGGTCAATCTGAAAACAGTACTATCTCTCTCTCTCTCTAACTATGTACTCTTTCTCTCTCTAACTCTGTACTCTCTCTCTACCTCTGCACAATATCTCTCCTTCCCTCACTGCTCTCTGTCTTTCCACTCTCTCTATCCTCTCTGCTGACCGATACATAGTCCGAATGCAATGGGTGCTGATGTCCTTGAGAGGCCGTCCACTGAGTCCTCCGTTCTCCTCCTTCTCCTCACTCCTCAGTGACTCTGGCCTCGCAATAGTTGTGTTTGAAATGATGAGTCCGCCGATTCCGTACTTCTTCTCGGTCACGACACTCGCGATGTCGCGCAGCTCGGACTCCACCAGATCGGGGGCAATCTTCAGCAGAAGCGCCGGCTTCTCCTTCCTATCGAGCAACTCCACCGAGTGGGCTACCGTACCCAGCAGCTACAGTAGGAAGGGGAGAATTGTTTGAAGCCAAGTCACACAAAAGAGTCGACCTTCTGAAGTTCCTGTTTGCTTTGCATGGATCGCAGGCCAGGAGTGTTCGGAGAGGAGACGTTGATGACCAAGTAATCAGCATACGGACCGAAGTAAGTCACGCCAACGTCGTAATCCAATCTGAAACATTGGAGAAGAAACTAAATGTGCGAAAAAAAAGGAATAAATAAAGTGTGAGAGAGAGGAGAGGGAAAGAAACCTAGGATCTTCACTAAGTTTGTTCTTGCCGAGGTTGACCCCAAAGAGCGGAGCCCTTTCTCCACTTGGCCACGACTCACGAATTCCCTTCACTCTCTGTTGAACTGCGCCCACGCCCGCGCTGTTGAAGCCGTAGCGGTTTATTACTGCCTGAAATGCTACCAGCTCTCTCCGTTAGTTTTTTTCTTTGTTTGCATCTACGGGTTTTCTCTCTCTCTCTCTCTCTCTCTCTCTCTCTCTCTCTTCCTCTTTGTCCGTCCTTCCCACTCACTCTCTCCCTCTCTTTCTCTCTCCCACTCTGTCCGTCCCTCTCCCTCTCTCTCCCTCCCTCTTCCTCTCTCTCTCTCTCTCTCTCTCTCTCTCTCTCTCTTTCTCTCTGTCTTCTCAACTTACATTATCCTCGAGCAGTCGGAAGACCCTTGGCTTGTCATTGCCAGCTTGGGGTATGGGTGTGACAGACCCAATCTCGACTATGCCGAGTCCGGAGCGGGCCAGTCCAGTGGCTGCCTCTCCGTCCTTGTCGAATCCCGCCGCAATTCCGATTGGATTGTCGACTTCATGGCCGAATAGCTGAAGAGACCATGAATGGATAAGAAGGGGGTCCAGCTAACCTTGCATTTCAACTCGGGATACTTCCAGTGATTCGGCCCGAACTGGGGAATGAGTCTCCAAGCAGCAGCTCGTACTGCCAGGCGGTGGGCCTGTTCTCCGTCCGTGTACCGGTGCACCAGCGGCATCAACTAGGCAACAAAGCTTTACTCACTTTATTAGCTCTCTCCTCTCTCTCTCTCTCTCTCTCTCTCTCTCTCTCTCTCTATCTCCCTCCTCTTTCTCACACAAACACATTTCTCTCCCCTCTCTCCAACTCGGACGCCCTCCAAACACACCACATCTTTATGGAAAGTCTCGCCACCAAAGAGCATTTCCGTAGCAGCGAAGGCCACAGCTCCCCCGCCGATGACGACTACGGTGGATCGAGTAATATAGCCCCGAGACAGCTTACTGTACATCTTTATCCTTCTTAATCAAATCGATTCCAAGGCGGAGACGAAAGAGGAGAACTGAATGGCAGGGTCTCTTTATCAACAGCAGCAAGGGAACGGAATAAGAAATGCCGTAGACGTCACCTGCTCTTCGGTGAATTCGAATACTTTCTCGGAGTTGTCGAAGTAGAGAACAACTTGCACGAGCGGAATAAGAGCAGAAGAAGGACTGCGAGGGTCGACAGACAGCTGGAACTTGCTCTCATGGGTCCTTCCAATGCATTCAAAGATCCCATTTTCTAGGCCTACTTTACTTCTAACACAGCATAATTATGTCAAACCCGCAATCCCAAGTGTATAAAATGGCCCTTCAAACCACATTATACAACGGCACGTATATATTACCTTAACCGACCAGTCGAGATTACGAAGGTCTTCCGTCGTCTTCTGCAGGCTGTTCATAGACTGTCAATTTCCTTCTGGAATTCGGCGTTCAAGAGAGAATGTATCCATTCACCGCTCAAAACTAAATACTTTATTTGACTGTCAGATATAACAGATTGATAGAAACTTCATACTGAACACCGGTGGAAAGACATCCAATCCTTTTATTTGCAACATGAGGAAGAAGCACCAGAAGGAAGTTGTTAAGGACACTTGTCACTTCCCCTTTTTCTCTCTGAGACTTCTTCACTCAGACTACCAATCGCTAACCGATTCGCATGCATGGTACAGAGCAACTATTGAGATAAAACCATCATTTCAGGAGGAGGGAGAGAATGGGAAACTGTTAATATGACAACAACAAAAGAAATCCGCATCCCAGCATGTAAAATCTCTACTTCTAAACGTTCCTATGCAAGACGGGCATAAAAACAACGGCGAAGGGTGAATAACCATTTGACATTACCCGTTATTCGGTCTGGGCACGAAAGGATCCAAACGAAACAGACAGTCGATAGATGAGGAACAGAAAGTGACGTGGAAGAACCAACTCGTATTCACAAAAAAGAAGCGAAGGAAGGGATCAAGTTAACCGAGAACAAGCGAAAGTCTATCACAGTCTGCGAAGTGCCACGAGGGGCGGAAACTGGGAAACTTGAAGATATAAGGAAAAGCAATGCCGTCTTTGCAAGGGTATCACAGAACAACAATGCTACGAATATACTCTTTGAGAAATATGATATGTCTCTATGTGTTAATCCATGTTAAGAAAACAAGCAGTCCTTTAAATAAACAAAAATGGGATCTTTGCTTCAAGAATTATGCTTGGTTTCGATGAAAGCATAGCCAAAAGAAGAACTACACAAATTAGCTCCCGTTTAGTATGACAGAATGTTAGCCTATAACAGAAGAATCATCACACGTGAAAGTGAACCGTTCGTTAGATCTCCTGCCGAAGTGGAATAGAGAGAACTCCTGAGAGATCGTCCTCGGAATCCGAAGAAGAAAAGTCAATGCCCTCGATGCGGACCTTGTCGTCTGCGGCATTGTAGTGGGGCAGACGAGTGTATCTGGGAAGAGAGAGAGACAGAGAGAGGGATAGAGAGAGAGAGAGAGAGAGAGAGAGAGAATGAGAAAGAAGGAGAGAATGAGAGAGAAAAGAGAGTGAGAGAGAAAGGAGATAATGAGACAGAGAGAGAGAAACGTGAGAGAGAGGGAAGAAAGAGAGACAGAGAGAGAGAGAGAGAGAGAGAGAGAGAGAGAGGAGAGAAAGAGAGAGAGGGGATAGAAAGAGAGAAAGGACAAAGAGAGAGAGAGAGAGAGAGAGAGGAGAGAATGAGAGAGAGAAAATGAAAGTGAGAGAATGAGAGAGAGAAAGGAGAGAGAGAGAAAGTGAGAGAAAAGGAGAGAAAGTGAGAGAAAAGGAGAGAAAGGGAGAAATGAGAGAGAGAGAGGATGAGAGAGAGACGAGGGAAAAGAACATCGAGGGAGGTGAGAGAGAGGGAGAAAAAAGGAAAAAAAAAGATAACAAGAGAGCGAGGTGCAGAGTACGATAGCGAGAGAGATAGAGAGAGAGAGACAGAGAGACAGAGAGAGAGAAAGAGAAAGAGAGAGAGAGAGAGAGACAGAGAGAGAGAGAGAATAGAAAATGAAGCGAAGGCAAAGCTTAAAAAAGCTGACTCGACTAGTGGATAAATAAGACACAATTGGCAAGTAAACACATTATGCAGAAGGAAGATTGAAGGTAGTACAAGTAGAAAAAAACGCACTCAACATTCGATCGATCTCCTCTAAGAAGGAAGCAGATAAGAAGAAGAACGAAGCCAATGACAACCAGGAAGATGACCAGCCAGATCAGCGACCAGAAGAAGGAAGAGGATGAAGAGTGGAACAGAGGCACTGCGTTCAGGGAGCAATCCTCTGCCAATTGAAGGAGTCCGCCTCAGCAGTTTCACTCGCCTCTTCCTCTCTCTCTCTCTCTCTCTCCTCCCTCTCCTCCCTCTCTCGCTTTCTCTCCCATCTCTTCTGCTAGCTAACCACAGTGATCATCAAGAGGACTCTTCCCAACAGAGCAGCACGGTCTACAGTACCCAACTGAACGGTTACCGTAACCATGTGCACATTTGTCGCAGAAGATCGGTCCTGAAGCAGAGAATAAAAATAAATTCTATCAACCGTCTTGAAAAAGAGAAGGAGAAAGATCAGGCAAGGAATGAGAAGAAGAGACCAGCTCCATGACAGAGTTCGCATGCTTCATCACACTGGGCGCATCTGTTGTTCGGCATCAGAAAGTATCCTTCCCCACACAGATTCTCCTTCAGAACACATCGAGCCTGGATCAGGTTTGACTCATCTGAAATACCGCCACAGCTTCGTGCGAAAATAGCGATAGAAAGGGAGAAAGGGAAAGAACGAGAGCGAGCGAGAGAGAGAAAGAGAGAGAGAGAGAGAGAGAGAGAGAGAGAGAGAGAGGAGAGCCACTAACAGTCTGCGACGAGCCCTTCAGGACATCTCTCGACGCAGGTGCCATGGTCGAAGTGTGCGTAGTGATCGACATCGATGAGAAGGAGAGCTCCCGGACAAGTCTCACAGACCTGGATGAGAGAGAGAGAGAGTGATTGGAGGGTATAGGGAAAGGCAGGGAAGTGAGGGCGGTGGGGAACCTCAGCCTTCGTGCAGGTCTTGCAGTGTACAGAACACGTCCGGCAGTTGTCTCCATCTTGCCAGTAACCATCGTCACATCTTGTTACACATCTGTCGAGAAAAGAGATAGAAATCAGCTACCTTTCCATCATTACAGGCAATTGCCAGTGTCGCTGTACTACTAGATTTTCTATCAATCAAAACGGACAATAAATCACAGCAATAACCCACAATGATAGATTTCTCGCTAAAATAAAATTTAAATAACTGAGAAATATATGTCTTATGTGCTAAATAGCAGGTTCAAAATATTCGAACAAAGTAATGCCTCAGAATATTCTTGAAATGCCATGAATTGATTTCCTGACTTGAATCCGGCCCGGTTCCGCAACGTCTGTGCGAAGTGTTTGCACTTAAAGCAGGACGAGGCTGAGTGCGACTCCGCGCAGCCCAGGCATTCTTCATGGCAATCGCCAACCGATCGTAAGTCTCCAATCGATATCTCCCCTTCCGGGCCCGTCTCAGTCTGGAGTCTTCACTTATGCTTTTCCCTTCTTTATTCCATTTCAAGTCTTCAATAATAACATGACTGCTCTAATTCCACGCATTCACTCTTCAGCTGCTTCTTTTTCAACCTCAGCAGGGTTACGGTATCAACGAAAACATTCCAAATTGTGCCATGTCATCTTCATTCTTTTCACTGAATTTTCACAACGAGCTCGTCCACGATTTTATGTATGCTCCTTATAATTATTTTAATTTGCCCTTATTTGAATTTCTTGTGCTTCCGTTCAACCACCACATCCATTCATGCACAACGAAAGTGTCAGAGCAAGCAAAGGCTCTAACGAATTAATTAACACGGAAACCAGTAAAAGGGGACAGGAAGATGAGAAGCAAAACAAGAGATTAAAATGTTTCTCTGCGAGTGAACCACCCTTACCCTCCCATGCTTCTTTTCTTTCCATACACCAACCAATTAATGAAGTGCAAGCAACGCTTTATCAGCCGTCTTCATTGAACTCTACACGACGGGCCAACAGATCATTGGGGCAAAATAAGAGCGAGAGAGAAAGAGAGAAAGAGAGAGAGAGAGAGAGAGAGAGAGAGAGAGAAATTGGGAGGCAGAGAAAGAGAGTGAAAGGCCGGGTATGAAAAATGATAGAAAAGGCACACGGACATGAATAGTGAACACAGGTGACAGTGGCAAACTCGTAGAGAATGGATGCAAGAGCAGAGACAAGAATGCAGGCGAGTGACAACCAAGAAGGAGAGGGCGCAGAGAAAGAGACATCTCTCTCTCTTACGCAACTACTCACAGAAATAGACAATCCACTTCAACTTCTACTTCCTACAACCTTCAAGATTTCAGGCAAAATGACGATTTCGCACTAGCTTGTCGGCCGTTATTAGAGGTATTCCGTGAAAGGAAATAAATGTATGCTAGTAAAACTACAATGATTGAAACAAAAGATCTACTTGTATGTAGAAAAGCTAGACTTCGGCAAACAAAGTTGCTTCCTGACTTTCTACAAATAATAAAACAACCCAATGTACAAGTGTAAAGAGAAACGAAGTATAGTACAGGAAGATCTGCAACAACAAACTACAAACAGGCATGAATATGCCGAGAAATGCTGCTTGACTAGTTAGAAGAGCACAGTTAGTAAACTGATGCACAAGCGAAACAATCTATGAAAGGAAAGTGTCAGCGAGAAAAAGAATTAGGAATGGAGTTTTAAGCAGAATAAAATTTTAAGATAATGCAAGTGATTAATTGGAAGTAAATGTATTAAAGAGGAGAGGAAATAAATGGGAGTGTAAGAAGGGGAGAGAAGAAAAGGAAGGAGACAGGAAGGGGAGGGTGAGGGGGAGACTTTATTCTCTGTTCTCTGATTTCTTGTCTCAACAAATGTTGATGGCCGAAAACTTACCCGAAGCTCGCTTTGAAGAAGGCTGTGAAATAACGCTTGAGCCTCTCCATATTGTCAGGCTAAAGTAAAATAAGGAGAGAGTTAGGGAAATGAAGAATTGTCACTGATAGAGCAACCGCGAATACAAAGATAATGGAAAATGAAGTGCTTACGTCTAGTACCATTCTGCAAGTTAGAAACCTATGGGATACAGATCGTGAACAGCATAGGGAAAGAATCGACAGGCAGAGCAACAGGAAACAAGCAGGTGAAATTGGAAAGGAAAGAAGGGAAAGAGTGGATAGAAGGTAAAGGGAAAGAGGAGTGCAACACACGGCATGGAAAGGAAGGGAAGAACAACGACCGAAGGAGGGAAAAGCGAGGGCTCCGCGACAACAGGGGACTCTGCTACCTGCTTCTGTCCACCCAAAGGAATACGAGGATATCTTGACAACCAATTCACTCCGATATGTACAACTATCGCTGTATGAATGGCAACGCGTTCAGAAACAAGATGTAGTCTGGTACTATGGTACATAAGATGAAGGCAGAGATGAGAGGGAGAGAGAGAGAGAGAGAGGGAGGGAAGAGACAGAGAGAGGGAATACACTCTCAAGGCAACGATGTCGAAGATCGTCGGCAAGCCGCGACTGCCGAGACCCCGATTAGAATGAGAACCAGCACTTGCACCGCCATCAGCACTACCGGCAGACTAATCTAGAGATAAAGAGAGAGAGAGAAAGAGAGAGAGATTAGAGAAAGAGACGAGAGACACGGGAAGAAGAGACAGAGATGCTAAACCAAGTGAGGCGCAGGCACAGTGAAGGCTTGGTCGTAGTAGCATTGTGCTATTGAAGTGACACCGGATACCGAGGACATGCAGACAACCCCAGACTCCCTCATAACCCAATCTCCCCACCACCAAGCTGCCCAAGGTATCCCAGACCAAGGAAGAGACCCTCCACCGCGGAGCCCCGCCTGGACAAGAATGACAGGAGGGAAGAACAGAACAACATCATGCAACAGGAAAGAAGGGCATTCATATCAGTGTCTCCGTCTGCGATGGCGGAGATGAGACCAAACCCATCTGCTCTGGAATGGGTCGAAGACCCAATGACCCATCGAGGTGGAGGGAGGGCGAACGAACTGCTGGGGGAGATGCATGGAAACCGACGAAGGAATCGGCAATTGACGAGATCGAGAGAAGGCCCTTGGATTCTGAAGAAGCAAGCAGAGACAGAGAAACAGAGTGAGGGAGAGATACAAAAACGGTGAGAGAGAGAACAGTCAACTCATTCCAAGAACACTCTGGCATATCATGCGGTAACACACAACAAAGGTTGTGAGATATAACTTAATCGAGAGAGAGGACGAGGGAAAGAGCGTAGGGAAGAAAGAGAAGCAGACACGTAGACAGCCGCATGCACTGAGTAAACTGTTATGTAAGCGAGAAGCTGTGCCATTTCATGGAAGAGTTTAATGAGAGGGAGCTGGCGGGGCGATTGAACGGAAGCTTTCTTCACTCTTTCATTTCCTCCAATTCATTGATTCGTCAACGAATTCGTTTTGTTCTTCCTTGCTTAGTTTGATTTCACTCGTGAGGAGAGGGTGAATGCTTGGTTATGTGAGGAGGGGAGGAAGACGAGAACGAACCTGAGAGGTCAGCTGCTGTACTCGGCCGAGCACAGACTGGCCAGGAGGGGGCTGGCCAGGAGGGTGCACGGGGTCTCCGTTCTGGGCTGGCTCTGCTGTCCCGTACAGAAGAAGTGTCCAGTCGTGGAAGGTTCCTGCAATCTCACTCTTCGCAACAGTCTCCCAACATCTGTGAAAGTTGACGGAAAATGAAAAGAGTGCTTAAACTAAAGAACTGGAAGATCAAACCAGCGAGATTTGGATTGGTGGTGACAGATTCGACCATGAGAACCCACGTGCCTCGCGGGTCCTCCCCCCACATCTGCACTGAGAGAAAAGGCCATTTGTGGAAGCCGTTGACATTGAAGTCTTGAGGTCGAGGAGGAAGCAGAACAGAACGAGTGCCCGCCGGAGAGAAGAGAGTCAGCTTCAAATCACCTCGCTTGCCATAGCGGACTGTTGAGTGCACCTCAAACCACATATTTCCTCTTCTCTGACATGTCATAAAAAGAAGGAAAGGCAAATGTATGGAAAGGAAAAGAAAAGCAATGCAATATGATCCTGCCTGGACGTGCTCCAGATAGAGAACCGGCGTGCCAGTCTCGCAACCGTTAACTTCCAGAGTGAAATTGAGTTGGAAGCGACCGGTGAGAGGTCGGGGGCTGTCAATGACAACGCTACTTCTGGTATCATTTCATTTTAGCTTTTCTTAATCTGCCAGAAAAGAAGAGCATATACAGAAATAAAGAGTGGAGAAGCCAGCCACAGACTTCGGTGCTGCGAGTTTGTATTCGTAAGTACAGATGTGCTGCTCGGGCACTGCTCGCCATCTCTTTGCTATCTTCACCAAGGCGCCCCCGTCGATGAGTCCGTAGCCGAATCTGAGCAGAAAGGATGAGGAGAGAAAGAAGGAAAGCTGATCTGACTTGTTGCTGATCTTCCTGCCGACCCCGTTCACGGACCAGCCCGGGTTGTCCAGGAGGGGAGTTGGATTGGCAGTACGCAGGACAATGTGTTGCATGTCCCGCCAGGTCAGCTCAGGACTCAAAGAGCATGGCTCATGGAAGAGAGGAGATGGAAAGAAGTGCTAACTTGGCTTCGAGGGCGAGGGCGATGATCCCAGCTGCCAGGGGGGCCGAGGCAGACGTTCCCGTGTGCATCTTAGTACAGCCACGGGGCACATCCACCGTCACCTGCAAGAAGGGATTGGGACTGAGAAAGCAGCGGCCACGTTCACACTAAAAAAATATTTTGAGGAATATTTTAAGATTAAAAAATTTCGGTGTTCTTTCACAGGGGCAACATCGTAGTCTAGAACGCATATTTTTTTAATACGACAAAAATAAACGTGCAATGGCAGGCTGGTTGATGTTAGCCGAGGAGTAAGTGGTGGCGATGGAGGAAGGACATTCCTCCAGATACCACGGACGGTGGTTGTCGAAGGTGGCCGAGGAGATCGACAGAGTGTACACCGAAGTGGTGTAGCCGTCCGCAGAACACGAGTCTTGGCGGGACCCGCCATTGCCACTGGCCCACACGAAGATGTTGCCTCTGCCCCCTCTTCCATTCTTGATTCCTCGATAGAATGCCTCGCGAGCCAAGGGACCCGGCCCGTCAAATGTCTTCCCATCGTCCTCGGGTCCCCAGCTGGCAGAGTAGATGTCAATGTGATTCTGATTCAGAGAGAGCGACGCTGCCTCCACCGAGTCGGACACCGCGCCATCCAGCATCCGCACTCCACCAATCTTCGCCTGCATTACATCCAACTCTTGTCTTCCTCTCTCGTCAACTCTTCTTCTTTCGCTCTCTCGTCCACTCCCTTTCTCTCCTCGCCCACTCTCTTTCTTTCGTTGTCTGGCCCATTCTCTTTCTCTCGCTTTCCCGCTCACTCTCTTTCTGTCGCCAACCTTGTATGCCACTCCGACCCCGCATTCGTTATTATTCGCAAGGGCGGCGACTTCTCCGGCGCATCTTGTTCCGTGTCTAGAATAATTGTGTTAAGAGGAGGGAAGTCGTGCCTGTTAGGATGGGCTGACTTGTTGTCTCCGTTGTTCTGTGGAGTGGGGTCGTCGTCGTGGTCATTGATGTCCGTGCTGGCGAGGGGGTCGTAGTTGGCAGAGATGTCTGGGTGGTCCCTCTGGATCCCATCGTCCAGAATGGACACCGACACATTTCGGCCAGCAAAGCCCATGAGCCAGGCCTCTCTCACATTCATGTCGTAGCCGCCCACTGCATTGCCAATCTAAACCAATCTTTTTCTATTCTTGGCAATGTAAAGAAATATTTTTCGCCACTATCCACATCAATAACACTGAATATTGCATAGAGAACATGAAAATCCCGCATTCGAATTTGTCATGATGCTACCTGAAAGACCACTATAAAGCCCGAACTAATGATGCAATTAAACGCGATTATAGGATGAGGGAGATTGTGCATGAGAGAAGGAAGATATTGATGAGAGGGAAGGAAGACTAACCAAGTACCACTGGTCGTTGTAGAGAGGATCTCGAAAGGGTAGATGGGGGATTTCATGGGACGAAGTCTGTCTCCGCTGCTTGCTCACTCCCATTTCAGTCTGGATCGAAGCTTCCTCAAAGTGTTCGGTCTTACTTCCAAACTCAGTGTATTGCTCTCACAGGCATGTCGAATTTTCAACTCAATGCAAGGAGAGAGAGAGAGAGAGAGAGAGAGAGAGAGAGAGAAGAGAGAGAAGGGGCGGACAGGCTGATCAGTGTGGACGAAGTCTCGCTTGACTCTGGTCCTGGCCCTCTGCTCTTCGACCCACTCCACAGCCGGATGCTGCTGGAGGCGTTCGACTGCGTGTCTCTTCCGTCTGCGTGAGAGAGAAGAGTCGGAGTGGTACAGGAAGTAGTGAGAGTCCATGAAGGGATCTCCCTGCAAACAGCCACGCACTAGGGTCTTGCCAAGGGTCATACGGTAGTTCAGCCTAAGAGTAAATGAGTGATACGGTAAGGCGAAAACCCTGAACAGACCTTGACGTGCATTCCATGATCTTCCGCTATCCTCCGTGCCAGATCATCATCTCTTTTTGCCAATCGAATCACAGTGTGATGAGCCTCAGGGCACTTGTCGATGTCACTGCATTCCTGAAAGTGGCATTCATAAGAACGACCTATACCTGTGTAATTATTTAATATATATGTGCATATATATAACATATATATCTTATGCCCTATTTTCCCCGGAAGACGAAAGACACTACGAATGAAATAGTTGCTTGCTAGACAGCGAGAGCGAAAAAAGGAGCACAAAAGATAACGGAAATCCTGGAGGGAAAAACATCGTTATGCGTGAAGCATGAGAGCATGAATAAGTAGGGAGAGAGAGAGAGAGGAGAGAGAGAGAGAGTGGGAGAGAGAGATAGAGGGAGAGAGAGGGAGAGAGGGAGAGAGAGAGAGCAGAGCAAGCAAAGATGAAGCGCTTCCTTTCTATCGGCTCGATCCGTCTGTAGTCTACGGCGCATCTCGCGCCACCCCGTGAAAGCAGATCTCAATCCGGTCCACACCTTTATTCCGGGAGAGAATAAAGAGATGAGAGGAGGAAGAAAAAGAAAGAGGGAGAGGCAAGAGAGGGACAGAGAGAAAGAGTTAGAGAGAGGAGAAGAGTCAGAGAAAACCAAGGAAGCACGTGTTTCAGCGTTCCCCGCTCAACATCTTTCTGTCTTCCTCGCCGCTCTGTTTATTTCCGGGTTATCTGGACAATAAACCATGTGGAATGATATTTTTTCAAAATAAATTCTCAAGGAAGTTCAGATTATAGCTAACGAACATTATCCGTTTAATATGTTGCATACAGATATACTCGACAATCAACAACTTTTCGAAGGCCATGAATCGTTTGATTTCCCCGAAGAGAACCAGGAATTCCAACCACCCCAGACGCGACAACATTCCAGCTCTGAAGAGGAATGATTCGGCCAGCCTTGACTTGCTCCTTCGTCTAGCCAAATACGAGAGCACGCAACCCTCTTCTCCCACTTCAGAAAGGCTCACAACATGAATAACGGAACTGACCGACCAGACATCCTTCGCCCCCTCCCCCCCCCCTCCCCCACCCTCTTCAAACTGCATGGAGGATGGTAGGCCGTCTAACCGCATATCTCACAATACAAAATGGCAGAAACCTGTTACTACTCCCTCTCTGCCACTAAACTGCGCAGTCCACATAAAATATCGAGATCGAAAGGAATTGATCAGTCCGAGAAACCAACCGAATCATGCTGATTTCCGTGAGAAGATGAGAAAAGAAAGAGGAAGATAGTTGCTGCAGTGGCAACGAGACATTGTCTCATTCTGGAGCCACCAGGCCCGATCTGAAAATCATTTTCATCTTCGCGATAAGAACTCACGGTTAACAAATTGATCATGATTCACGTCTATTCAGACGGTCGATAGCTTTCGATGATAAAATGGGAAAAGGCTTCGTCCACTGACAAGATGGAAATAAATGAGGTTGGGCGGTGGAAGTCCGACGTCTCGTATCGAATATGAGTATACCCGGGTATGTCGTCTCTAGCAGTGCATCCCAGCACCCTTTCCTACACCCGTCCGAGTAATACTGAAAAAATAAACTGACATTAATCTAAAAAGGGAAAACGTGAGCTTGGCAAATTTTGAAAAGATTTAAAAACGAAAAGCAAGATGTTTCGTCCGCAAATTGTGTAATTACAATTGCTTCTACTTATAACAGAAAGCGAGGCTTCGCCTTCAGCCGAACAAAAAGAAACGATCCCCGAGACCAACTTTAACTTTATTTTATTTACATGAATAACATGAAGATTATGAAGAGCACGTAGTGAAATAGCATGAATTAAATAGATGAAGAAGAAAAGAATGCAGAGATGTTAGAATTCCATGCTTAAATAGCAACAACTGACTGAGGACCGACCGAAAGAGAAGTGATTAAAGGAGTGAATAAAAGAGAAACCGAAGAACACGTGTTGAAAGTTTACGTGAGGAAAGGGCAATTGAAGGGAGGAGAGGGCGAGTGGCACTTTCTCCCCTTATAAGCATAAACAATACAGGTAAATTAGAATGGTTAATTTACTGTGTACAGATAGGATTTAAGACAAAGTGAAAGTAAATAGAGTCAGAACGATCACGCGGTTCAATACAATCAAATGGGTAATACAGAATGTGACAACCTGAGCGAGACAGGTTGACAAGTGGAGAGTGCGACAGGGAGAGATAGGGGGAGGGAAGAGAGAGAGAGAGAGAGAGAGAGAGAGAGAGAAGTTTTGAGCGGAGCCATGCTCATTCAATAGCGAACAGGTCTCTTTTTCAATCCATTCTCTTTCGTTTTCCAACTCAACTGTCTACTCCTCATTCTTTCCTTCTCTCTCTCTCTCTCTCTCTCTCTCTCTCTCTCTCTCTCTCCTCTCTCCCACGCTACGTATTTTCTGGTGATGTGAGGTGTGGTGAAGTCTCTGCGATAGTATACAGAGCGCCTTCGTCAGTACAACTACTTTCACTTGCCAGCCCTTTGTGTATACTTTTCGAATTTAGACAAGCAGGTTGGGGACTGCCACAGAAATTTGGCACATGCGAATGTGGGATGATTAGAGAGAGAGAGAGAGAGAGAGAGAGAGAGAGAGAAGGAGAGAGAGAGAGACCAGGAACGTGAACGAGAGAACGAATAAAAGAGACGGTCAGTCGAGACTATCAAGCCGTGGGGAATGACGTTAAAGGATATGCTGCTCAGCTACTGCACAGTAGGTAAATCCAAGAGTACTGCGCCACAGAAAGTGGTCGAACTTATCTTGTCATGTATTCAAGAATCGACATTTACATGGATAAAAGAAAGAACCGACAGAAGTTAGAGAATCCATGTGATAAATGACAAGTACACCAGGAACTGCAATAGTCAACAGGTAGGTTTGACGAGTTAGCGAAGAGAATTATGAATTCATTCCGCATTTGGAACTGCGACAGGGCAACGAACTTGTTGAGAAGAGAAGGAGAGTATTCAAGAAGAGGGGAGAAAGGAAAGAAACGATTGAGAAGCAATGACAATGCTTGAACGGGGAAACAGGGGAGGAGCAAAGAGTAGAGGAAAGGATGGAGTGAGGAGAGAGAGGAGAGGGAGGGAGAGAGGAGAGGGAGAGGAGAGAGAGAGGGGGGGAGAGAGGAGAAGGAGAGGAGAGGGTGAGAGTAGGAGAAAGAGGTGGAAGAAGAGTAAGAGAGATCAGGCAATATCCGCCGACTTTCTTTGTATGCGACACTGCGCTTCTGCCAAAACCCATGGTCGAGAGAGGATGAAGAAAGAGAGCGAGAGGGAGTGAGAAGTATGAAGGAATTAGAGAAAGAGAGCGAAGAGACATAGTGAGCCAGACTGCAGAGAGAAAACTCCGCCCATGCATCATCCATATTCACAGACAAACGAGAGAGTCGAGAGAACAATGGTGGATGAGAAGACGCAGAGAAATGGAGAGGACTGAGTCAGACGAGATCATCATGATGAAGAAAGATAGTGAAGAGTGAGAAAGAGAGGGAGAGAGAGAGGGAGAGAGTGAGAGTGAGAGAGAGTGAGAGAGGGATTGAGAGAAAGAGTGAGGCATAGAGAATAAAAGCCCCACTCAAAGCAGACAATGCTGCCTAGCCAACAAAGGCATTCTATCTGCAGTTTCATGAAAGAAAAGAAGCAGATAATAACTGAAAAGATCTTTTGAGTACCATCTTTACACCAGACAAAAACGCTGACAAGTTTGTTGCCCATTTCTCTGAGGCATCACTACGGTGACAAAGCAATGCTGAAAAACTAAGTTGGAGAGAAAAATCAAAGAAGCAAAAACATTTATTGGGAGAAATCAGGGAAGTAGGAGGAATTAAGAGTGAGGGAGACAGGCAGTGCAAGAGAGAGAGAGAGAGAGAGAAAGAGAGAGCGAGAGAGAGAGAGAGAGAGAGAGAGAGAGAGAGAGAAGAACAAGGATAATGCTGATACAGTATGCACACATCTCTTCTGATGGTAGAAAGACCGACTAGTTTCTGGTTGATATTTAAGCTTCCGGTAGCAGAATATACAAATATCGTTCAATTCCTAGAGAGAGAGAGAGACAAGTGAAGATTGAAATTTATGAATAAAAAGTATACGATGAGACAGAATGCTGATTACAATCACTAGCATATTAAGCAGCAATGAAAAGAGAGAGAGAGAGAGAGAGAGAAAGACCATCTAGGAGAAGAGAAGGAAATAGACGTGAGGGAGAGGGAAAAGTAAAGTGAAAAGAGCGAGAGAGAGAGACAGAGAAAGAGAGAGAGGGAAAGATAGAAAGGGAAAGAGAGAAAGGGTATCGAGAGTGTGGTAAGGAGAAGAACAGATGGACAGGGATGAGATGAGTGGACGATGTCAGGCGGAAGACTGGTTCACTACAAACACACACTTACTCACTTCATGACGTGCTCGTTTTGGCACTCGAGAATAGGTGGGCAGAGAAGGGGAGAGTACTAGAGAGTGAGAGAAGCAGAGAGCGAGAGAGAGAGAAAGAGTTAGAGAGGGAGCGGGAGAGAGAGAAAGAGATCGAGAGGAGGAGAGAGCAAGAGAGAGAAAGAGATGAATAGAGAGAGAGAGGAGAGAGAAAGAGAGAGATAGAGAGAGGAGAGAGAGAGAGAGAGAGAGAGAGAGAGAAAGAGAAAGATAGAGAGAGGAAAGAGAGGAAAGAAAGAGAGAGAGAGAGAGAGAGAGAGAGAGAGAGAAAAAGAAAGATAGAGAGAGGAAAGAGAGGAAAGAAAGAGAGAGAGAGAGAGAGAGAGAGAGAGAGAGAGAGAGAAGGAAAAATAGAGAAAGAAGAGCAAGATACAGACTGGCAGGAGAGACCGAAAGAGCATATTCAAGGCCAGCAGAAAAGTAGGTGAACGACTGTTGCTCGTGTCAGAGTAGAGGAATGAGAGAATAAACAGACAAAGCATATGTAACTTGTTAAGGAACGAAGAGGTGGTTGCCACTATAAAAAGGAGGGCATGAGTTACATTTAATGGGGGGGGGGTACATTCTTGCTGTCATTCAAAGTATTTCCAATGTGACATCAGCAGAGAATAAAGCGCAGCAATCAAGGAATGTCCTGAAGATGATGTAAGCTGAACAGAGAGAGACAAGAGACAGATTGAAGTGAAGAGATTAAGACAGACTCATTCACATGACGACAGACTCTTCTTCTGCTCGGCCGTTCTAGAGGGAACAATTGATTGGATAAAATGAACGAAGAGGAAGAGAACAGTCTGTGCTCATTCCCATATAGAGCCCTAGTTCAGTCTTTCACTCTCGTTCTGATTCCTTGTCCTCTCTCTCTCTCTCTCTCTCTCTCTCTCTCTCACTCTCTCTCTCTTTCTCTCTGTCTCTCTCGCTCTTACTATATCCCACTCGCACGCTCTCTCTCTCTCTCTTTCTCTGTCACTCATGCGTTACCATTTCGAAGCAGACATTTCATTCAATTTTTTTTTATCCGATCCACTCCGCATCGCGGTTGAATTGAATCGATCGTAGACCTGAACAGTCCAGAGAAGGACAGGAAAGTCATCGTGGAAGCAGAGAAGAGGATGAGCAATGCATGATATCATACGAGAAGAATGGGGAAGTTGGAAGATGTCTGAAAGGGAAGAAGACAACTGCAGATCATGAAAAAGCAGAAAAAGAAGATGTTCCCGAACAATGGGGTGCAGGCAGTGAGCCTTTTCTGTTTCGTCTCAGGACACTTCTCTCTCTCAGCCTCTCTTTCCGTCTGCTCTCTTACATCTCCTCTTCTCCCTCTCTCCTCTCTCCGAATCTTTTCTCTCTCCATCACTGGCCTACCTTCTCCCTGGGGGCACACACCTGTAACCCAGAAACGGAGCCACTGAGGAGCGAGCAATAGAGAAGGGAAAGACGATAAGGGTCCTCGGGTCATGAAAGAAGAGAGTGCATTGGCAGTTGGCCCTGGCCGTGACAGCCACTGCTCACCATCAGATCATCTCTCTCACTCTCTCTCTCACTCTCACTCTCTCTCTCACTCTCTCTCTCACTCTCTCTCTCTCTCTCTCACTCTCTCTCTCTCTCTCACTCTCTCTCTCACTCTCTCTCTCACTCTCTCTCTCTCTCTCTCTCTCTCTCTCTCTCTCTCTCTTGCCAGATCGTGAAGTTGTCTAATTGACGAGCTAATTCCCGTACCAAATAGTTTCTAGTGAAACAACGAAGCCATGATTGATGTCTTTTAATTCTCCAAACCGAATCTTGCAAGTTCACGCACACAAGCGAGAGGTGGCATTTCGATTGCTGCTGACAGAAATATGACGACATTAGAATGAGAGATGGGAAACAGAGAAGGAGAGAAAAAGAAGGAGAGAGGCTTAAAGTGTCGAAATGAAGTAATAATAAATATTTTTTTTTTCAAATATTCGTTCATGGTCCTTCGCATTTTCTAATAAATCGTACATATGTATATTAGATAAACTGAGCCGGGCATGGGGAGTGCGCACTTAGAAGATAACCTTGGGATGGCGGAGTGCCTCTTTTTATTGCATATCAGTACTAAGTGTCAACAAAGATGGTAACGTATACGTGAAAGAAGAAGTGAGAGAGAAAGGAATAGAAGGGGAAAGAGAAGGGACGGGTGAAAGAAAGACGGATTCGAACACTGATTTTGGCGCAAAATAATTACGGTTTCGTCACATTACATGTGAAAATACATCTTCGGTATTTGTTTTTCATCTATTTTGTTTTCGACCGTCTTTCACTGGAGGCGGCAGATGTCTTCTTGGTTATTCAGACCTTTCAAAATAAAATGCAGTATTGATAAAGAAAGAATAAATAATGTTGAACGGACGCTTTATGAATGTCACTTGGAATGAAAAATGGTCTAACTGAAATTGTCAGTGAAAAGGAAGAAGAAAACAAATGTATCTGAAAGGGTGAATCTTCTTTTTTTAATTAAAATTCCTTCATTCAGCGCATTTCCATTTTGCAAAATAAATATTTGAAATATAGGAAAGGAATTATAGGAAAAGGTAGATACATAAATTGACATAGTATTTAATGTACGTATTCAATTCGCTGAAACAAACAATATTTTAGACTGTTAAATGCAGAACGAACGAGGAGTGGACAGTAAGAATACTACTGAAATGAGTGCTCCTTCCTCAGGCCGTTTATCCGTTTCTCGTTAGACAGGCGATACGAAGCAGTGGCTGAAAATACAAGAGGAATCAAGAGTGAGCAAAAGGTGAGAGAGAGGAGAGAGAGAGAAAGAGAGAAAGAGAGAAAGAGGAGAGAGAGAATGAGAGAAAGAGAGAAAGAGGAGAGAGCAGAGCATGCGAGTGAAAGAAAGAAAGTGAGGATTCAACGGTGTGAGACCCCTTTTTGAAGTGACATAAGACTTTGAATGGAAAGGAGAAGACTATGATCCCGTCGAGGAAGAAGCTTATGCCACGATTGAGCAAGATACAGCCAGAAGAGTTGCGTACGGCATGATTCACCAAGGGAACAGGAGCAGAGAGAGACAGAGAAAGAGACAGAGAAAGAGAGACAGGTAGACAGAGAGGGAGAGTGAGAGAAAGAGAAAGGAAAGAGAACGGGTGAGCAGAGACATATGTAAAAGCAAAACAGGGAAACTTGAGAAGCGGCAAAGCTGAACTCGGCGCACCGATGCGAGCGCAGGTTTTGAATCCAGAATTCAGGACGCGTTGTTGGAAGAGCAAGACACGGGAGTTCGATGTGCTGAGGCTTCCCGGCTGAAGAAGAAGTCGTAGTTGTCTAAGGGATCAACACTGTGTTCCTTCCGTAGTTTAGTTATCAACTTGCTGAGAATTCTTGCTAGGGTTGAGATCTTGCTTTCCCTGAGTCTTTCGATTGCTTCTTTCCAGTCCCTTTCAGTTGTTACCCATTCCTACCTTAAATGAACACACAGTCAGAGATGGTTCTTGATTGAGTTATTGCCATTCTTGCAATAGAACAGCAGACATCCTAGCTGCTGCTCCTTCAGTTAGTGCTTGCTTTCATCGTCAATGAAGGGAGAAGAACATCTACAAATTGAGAGCTAAAGTGGAACTTAAGTGGCAGAGTGTTGTAGACAAATGCAAAACGAGTGATGCTCATCGGATTAAATGACGAAGGATGGAAATGAGAGGTAGAATCTCTGAGAGAGTAATAAAGAGAGAGAGAGGGAGAGAGACAGAGACAGAGAAAGAGAGTGAGGGAGAGAGAGAGAGACAGAGAAAGAGAGAGAAGGAGAGTATTCAAAGGAAGGAGAATAAAATTTAGAAAGCACGGGGCAAAACATTGAAGGGAAAATGGGTAGGTAAAAGAGATGATTGAAGTGAAAAAGGTGTACTGATTACAGAGAGTGGAAGTGAGGATGGAAAAAAGAAAGAAAAATAAAATAGAGTTCGATAGAGAGATGGAGCGATAGTGAGAGAGAAAGAGAGAGAGAGAGAGAGAGAGAGAGAGAGAGAGAGAGCGACAAGGCATTTGAATCCCCTCTTTTCAAAGAAGGAAATCAGACGTTGAATGTCTCTGGCAAGGGTGACGTCATATATGTTATTCTCCAACTCGCTGCCTCCATCAAAGATTCTCAATGGTTGAGTGCAAATTTCAGAAATCAGAAAGTATGAAAATGTGAGTAACAATGTTAATCTTCTGCATCTGTTTCTATTATGCAGATTCGTAGTCTAAAGCAGCATTAACTTTGACAATCTACCATGTTTCATTAGGATTCAGAGATAATCTTGTAGCTGATTTCTTGGTTTGTTACACACCAAATGTCCTTAATATAAGAACATTCCGTAAGAATGCCAAAGATCCTCAATCTTCTTTTTTTGTGAGGGGAACCATCGTTCAAGATTGGTTGTTTAACGGTATGCACGCGGCCATTACAAGCAGTACAGCAACCGATTGACCACTGGTCGGTAAGTAAAAAGTGCATGAGGAAGAAGAGAATATGAGAGACAGATTAAACGAGAGAGCAGGGAAGAGAAAAGAGTAAGAGTAGGATGAAGATAGGCACCTCCGCCTGCGATTCAGATAACAATCACTCCTTGTCGGGAGGTCGGCTCCTCTTCTTCTGCTACCATTCCCTTTTTATCTTTTATACTCTCTCAACTGTTTCCTTTTAATGCTCTTGTGTTAATCGCTATTTTAGTGAAAGCAGCTATACTTTTACAACTCCGCAATTAATGTTTCGTGGTTGTGTGAGACATGGCCTTGTTTGAAGAAGACATCCCCTAACTTAACATTCTACCTTTTACAACAATACTTGAACGGTAGGCATAAAAGCAAGGAAATGAAATGCTGCAAGTTGGAATGTTGCGAGTGAGGGATGAGAGTGCTCGCTTGCTTTTACGCTTACCGAATTATCTCGAACCTGTAAAAACGGCTCCGTCAGACGATTGAAATGTTCAATTTATCAAGACGAAGAGACCTCAGAATGCTCTCTGAAATTGTGAGGAAAGGAAAGAGGAAGTGAGAGGAAGTGGAATGTGGATGAAGATAGCGATTGAATTCGTAGATAAAGAAAGAAGTGAGAGGAAGAGTGAAGGAATAAAAAAGGGTAAAATTGTCAATGTCGAATCAAGAGAACGGTTCAAAAGAACTTCGAATGCTGTTGTGGTTGATGCTTGGTTGCCTCTTTGTTTTTGCCTTCTCCTCCAACTCCTCCTTTTTTCCTATTTCGTTTTGTGGATTTCCATTCTGCCATGTGATACATACAGTCCCGCCCAACATTGTTGGGTCCGAAATTAATCCGATTAATCCGATTAATAGGATTAATTAAATTAATTTAAATAATTCAAACTGGAATTGCGAAGTGCTGAGGATATGTCGTGCGATTTCGTCGGAGGGTTTCATGTCTTTTTTCATTGCGCATAACCCTGGAAAAACGGTTTTCCAAAATATGCCGTAATGACAAAGATCTGACTATTTGACGAAGCTACGCTGTTTAGCGGAATTTTTTGCGAGGTGTTTGGCTGAAAAACGAGCAGGCTGAATCCAACAGCCAAACTACAGACAACAAATTAGAGTGAAACTTTCTAAGCACTTCTTATTTTGTTTGAGTATCTTCCTTTGTTTTGCTTGAGCTTCTTATCATATTTGGGTATAAATGATAAGAAAAATGGAAAATAAGATATTTTGTTGCAAGCAAAAAATTAGCCCTTGAAGAGCATCGAACACCGGACCATGGGATTCCCAGTCAAACGCTGTCGCAATACACCACACGCAGCTTGAGGAAAAAGGAATGTACCTTTCCTATCACATTATCGCAGCCTCACTCTCTCTCTCTCTCTCTTTCTCTCTCTCGTTCCCACATACTCTCTCTCCCTCTCTCTCTCTTTCTCAATCTCTCTCACTCTTTCAATCTATCCCCTCCTCTCTTTCGCTGTCGTTCTCTCTATCTCTCTCTCTCTCTCTCTCGCTCTCTCCCTACCTCTCTTTCAGTATATTTCTCTCAGTCTCGTTTTATCTCTCTCCCTCTCTCCCTCTATCTCTCCCTCTTATTTCCATCTCTTTTCATTCAAGGCGATAATTGCTTTTTTGGCTGATTTTTGGTCGGGTCCGGTCAGGATAGAAAAGATACATTCCTATTTTCTCAAGCTGCCTGTGGTGTATTGCGACAGCGTTTGACGTTTGACCAGTCCCGCCCAACATTGTTGGGTCCGAAATTAATCCGATTAATCCGATTAATAGGATTAATTAAATTAATTTAAATAATTCAAACTGGAATTGCGAAGTGCTGAGGATATGCCGTGCGATTTCGTCGGAGGGTTTCATGTCTTTTTTCATTGCGCATAACCCTGGAAAAACGGTTTTCCAAAATATGCCGTAATGACAAAGATCTGACTATTTGACGAAGCTACGCTGTTTAGCGGAATTTTTTGCGAGGTGTTTGGCTGAAAAACGAGCAGGCTGAATCCAACAGCCAAACTACAGACAACAAATTAGAGTAAAACTTTCTAAGCACTTCTTATTTTGTTTGAGTAGCTTCCTTTGTTTTGCTTGAGCTTCTTATCATATTTGGGTATAAATGATAAGAAAAATGGAAAATAAGATATTTTGTTGCAAGCAAAAAATTAGCCCTTGAAGAGCATCGAACACCGGACCATGGGATTCCCAGTCAAACGCTGTCGCAATACACCACACGCAGCTCGGGGAAAAAGGAATGTACCTTTCCTAACATTATCGCAGCCTCACTCTCTCTCTCTCTCTCTCTCTCTCTCTCTCTTTCTCTCTCTCGTTCCCACATACTCTCTCTCCCTCTCTCTCTCTTTCTCAATCTCTCTCACTCTTTCAATCTATCCCCTCCTCTCTTTCGCTGTCGTTCTCTCTCTCTCTCTCTCTCTCTCTCTCTCTCCCTACCTCTCTTTCAGTATATTTCTCTCAGTCTCGTTTTATCTCTCTCCCTCTCTCCCTCTATCTCTCCCTCTTATTTCCATCTCTTTTCATTCAAGGCGATAATTGCTTTTTTGGCTGATTTTTGGTCGGGTCCGGTCAGGATAGAAAAGATACATTCCTATTCTCTCAAGCTGCCTGTGGTGTATTGCGACAGCGTTTGACGTTTGACCAGTCCCGCCCAACATTGTTGGGTCCGAAATTAATCCGATTAATCCGATTAATAGGATTAATTAAATTAATTTAAATAATTCAAACTGGAATTGCGAAGTGCTGAGGATATGCCGTGCGATTTCGTCGGAGGGTTTCATGTCTTTTTTCATTGCGCATAACCCTGGAAAAACGGTTTTCCAAAATATGCCGTAATGACAAAGATCTGACTATTTGACGAAGCTACGCTGTTTAGCGGAATTTTTTGCGAGGTGTTTGGCTGAAAAACGAGCAGGCTGAATCCAACAGCCAAACTACAGACAACAAATTAGAGTGAAACTTTCTAAGCACTTCTTATTTTGTTTGAGTATCTTCCTTTGTTTTGCTTGAGCTTCTTATCATATTTGGGTATAAATGATAAGAAAAATGGAAAATAAGATATTTTGTTGCAAGCAAAAAATTAGCCCTTGAAGAGCATCGAACACCGGACCATGGGATTCCCAGTCAAACGCTGTCGCAATACACCACACGCAGCTCGGGGAAAAAGGAATGTACCTTTCCTAACATTATCGCAGCCTCACTCTCTCTCTCTCTCTCTCTCTCTCTCTTTCTCTCTCTCGTTCCCACATACTCTCTCTCCCTCTCTCTCTCTTTCTCAATCTCTCTCACTCTTTCAATCTATCCCCTCCTCTCTTTCGCTGTCGTTCTCTCTCTCTCTCTCTCTCTCTCCCTACCTCTCTTTCAGTATATTTCTCTCAGTCTCGTTTTATCTCTCTCCCTCTCTCCCTCTATCTCTCCCTCTTATTTCCATCTCTTTTCATTCAAGGCGATAATTGCTTTTTTGGCTGATTTTTGGTCGGGTCCGGTCAGGATAGAAAAGATACATTCCTATTCTCTCAAGCTGCCTGTGGTGTATTGCGACAGCGTTTGACTAGGAATCTTAAGGTCCGGCGTTCGATGCTCTTCAAGAGCGATTTTTTTGCTCGCAACAAAATATCTTATTTTCCATTTTTCTTATCATGTATACCCAAATATGATAAGAAGCTCAAGCAAAACAAAGGAAGATACTCAAACAAAATAAGAAGTGCTTAGAAAGTTTCACTCTAATTTGTTGTTTGTAGTTTGGCTGCTGGATTCAGCCTGCTCGTTTTTCAGCCAGACACCTCGCAAAAAATTCCGCTAAACAGCGTAGCTTCGTCAAATAGTCAGATCTTTGTCATTACGGCATATTTTGGAAAACGGTTTTTCCAGGGTTATGCGCAATGAAAAAAGACATAAAACCCTCCGACGAAATCGCACGGTATATCCTCAGCACTTCGCAATTCCAGTTTGAATTATTTAAATTAATTTAATTAATCGGATTAATTTCGGACCCAACAATGTTGGACGGTACTGTACATACATATACATATTTCGATGTCGAGGTTTTTTGTTTTAGGCCTAAGTGAAGTTTGTCAATTCTACTTTTTGAAATTTTGTTAAAGTATTGCGAAGAAGGGCAATATGCACGTATAAAGGCTGTTGAACCATCCCGAGAGCAGTTCCCATCATTTGAATTGGAATGATTCTTTGTTAGAAGTGAGAAGAGAGGGCAGACGTGATTGCAGAGGAGGAGACGGGTATGGGTAACAAAAGAATGAGAAAGACTGTGAGAATTAGAGAGAGATATGGAGGCTCCGATAGGGAGATGGAATATCAAAAGAGGCTAGAGAAAGAAAAGAATTTGTGATGTTGTGCAGTCTGCTGGGCGATGCCATGGAAAGTAAGTGAAAGTGAGCCAAGTTTGAGAGTAACAGGTAGAGAAAGACAAAGGGAAAGAAGAAACAGCAGAGAAAACGAGAGAATGGAGAGGAAGAGAGGGAAAGGGGGGAAGAGACGGTAGAAGTGTTCGGAGTATTGTCAGTGGCTGCAGACGGTGTTCTACTGCGCATATTTGTATTTACAAGGACTGTCCCTCTCTTCATGCTAATCTCTCGCTTTCTTATTGGACCATCTCCTCAATATTTTCATTTGACGATGGCATAAAAAAATTAGGAAAACATGGGCTGAGCAAAAAATACAGAAGAGAAAGAGAGAGAGAGAGAGAGCGAGAGAGAGAGAGAGAGAGAAAGAAAGGAGTGAGAAAGAGAGAGTGATTGAGATGTTTCGATAAAAGAGAGAAGAAGTGCAGTTCTTTTCCCTTCCCTGCTCTTCGCCTTCTCTTTCTTATTCCTCCCTCCGACCGTTTCCGATCAAGCTCATATGGAATAGGAACAGTTGGAAGCCAGATCCATTCGTGGCTCCCTGCACAACGGCTCTCGTTCTTTTAGCCAATTTTGTTTTGCTAGCTTGTGAGTACATGAGTTCTTTCTCTCTCTCTTCCTTTCTTTCTTTTTAAACTTGCTCTTTCAACCTAACCTCTCTAAACTTATCTTACTCCTTCTCTTTATCTCATTTTCTCTGCATGTTTGCTCTTTATCCCTCTCCCTCTCAATATCTCTCACACTCTAGAGTTCTATCTCCTTCGATCTCTACTCTCTCTAGCTCAATATGAAACATGAATGGATATTCTGGTTCTCGCCCTTCATCGAACTCCCCTATCAGGGACTAGGAATGCGGCGATGTCTCCTGGCGGCTGTCCTCCTGACCCTTGCCACTGCCACTGTCAGTACTTCTTCCCAGAAGGTGGATGTGGTTGTGGTTGGAGGAGGCCTGGCTGGTCTCTCAGCTGCTTCTCATCTCCTGTCTCTTCGACCGAATCTCTCAGTTCTTGTGCTGGAAGTTCAACCGGAAGTCGGTGGGAGAATTCACCCTCTCAATCTCTTCACCGTCAATGGATCTCAATACATTGATATTGGTTAGTTCTCTTCTGTTTCTCTTATCACTTATCCGGCTCCTATCAATTTCATCGCCTTTCATGCTCCAAGATATCTTGCAGTATTTTCACATTCATTCATCTTAGAGTTATCCTCTGAAACTACACTTCTTGTGTGGATATCATGACCTATTTGTTGACCTAGCTCACATTTAATTCGCCCAATACTTTTTCCTATCTTCGATTTCTAATTAGATGGTCATCTATCTTCTTGCCGCCTTTTACGATTCATTTCACTCTTTCCTTGTCACTTTCGGCCTCTATATTCCCCTTTCACTTTCTCAGTTTTTCTTCTCTCTCAAGGTTTTATTTATTGTCTCTCTATTGCCTCCCTTTCTTTCTTTCCTTTTCCTCCACTCAAAAAATGGAAGCAGCCATTAATTTTTGCTCGCTAGTTGCACCTATAAAAACACCAATTTCGTTCAAGTGGGAATGGATGATCTCGCCACAATTAGTAAATTGTTGGGTAACAAATTGCTTACATTAAAATCGTTTGCCACCCGACTTAATGTGCGAATATGTACATTACATATATGTATGTACATATGGGTATGCATGTGCATACATGCGTATGTTGTCAGTATCAAGACAATGCTTCCTTTCATCTATTAATAGATCTTCTAACACATTCCATATGCAAACTCTGCAGTCGCAAAGAGTTGAATGGGCATCTCAACAGTGTTGAGAACACATTCCATGCATGTACATATACATATACATACATGCATATCCTTGCGGGATTGCAATGGAATATAATTTCAGAGAGAGCTAGAAGAATGACTGCAGGGTCGCAATGGATCGCCACATCACATTCGGAGATTCTGCAAGTCGTTTCCTCTCTCGGACTCACAGTCGAGAACCAGCAGGCACCCTGTGGAGAGACAAAGGTGCTCGCGGAATGGAAGAGTCGGAGACTCAGGATGCGCAGGTTCACTCTGCTTCTCCCTCTCCCTCTCTTTCTATCTCTAGTATCTCCCACCTCCTACTCTGTTTCCATCTCACACACTCTCCCCCACTCTTTCAACCTCGCAAACTATGTATCTCCTCCTCTCTTCTCTTTGTATCTCTCACACTCTTTCCTCTCTTATTTTGTTTTCAAGTTCTCGCACTCTCTCTTCTCTTTCTCTCCTAGCTTCTCTCCTCTCTTTCAATCTCTCACACTCTCTCCACTGTTTCTCTCTGGCAACTTATTCAGATCTGCCTCTCTTCTAACGGAACCTCCTTCCTTGCGTGAAATAGTCCGTTTCTCGGATGCTGCGGAGATGTCAGGGAAGAGTGTTTCCGATTGGTTGGAGGCATCAAATCGCTCTTCCGTTGATAAGGCAGCAGTTCAAATTGCTCTCCAGGTCCTTCATTTTTTTAAATTAAATTTATTGAATAAAGAAATTTTTTAAGGCAATTTTGGACACCCCTGCAAATTCGGCGTCGGCATTGAATTTGTTGCTTTTGGCAGGAGGAGAGGAAGAGCCTCTTATCGAAGTTCTGACTGGAAGAGGATACGGACAAGCACTGCGAGTCAATGGGGGACTCTGGCAGATTCCTAGGTTATAATAATTTTTTATTTCAAAATCCGAAAATAGATTTCCCTTTGTGTTATTATGGATTTTAGGCTTCTTTCGAAACAGCTGAACGTTCTTCGCGGAGAAGAAGTTCGCGCAATTTCTCAAGGTTGTGTATCCCTCTGACGCATGCTATCTTAAATATTGTCGCGCCTCAATTAGTTAAACATAATTGAATTAAAATTCGTTTTGAGAGTCTGCCGATTTGGTGAGAATTCGAACTTCGCGCCGAGAGTTGTCTGCTTCTTTCGTGATTGTGGCTACTCCGCCTTCTCTCGTCCCTTCCATACACTTCTCCCCTCCTCTTCCACTTACATTCGCAACATTCCTTCGTATCTTTGTTATCATCTTCCCTTTCAACTGTCTCTTTCCCCCTCTTCTCCCACTGCAGAATCATATCGTCCGAGTGGCTTTGCCTTCTACTTCCTTGTGACGTACAACTCTCCGTTCTGGCGTGCCAACAATGTCTCTGGCCATCTCGCCTTCTCTTCTCCCGAGAGTCCTCTGAGATGGATGACAACTTTCGACGTCGGCCCGAGTTCTTCTTGTGGTAAAGTATTATTTTCATTCCGTAGAGACAAGAAGCAATGAGACTGCAGGAGAGTGCGGAGAAGAGGACGGAATCCTTTGGGGCATCGCCCACTTCGAGGGTTCTCTGACTCTGAAGGAACGAAGGAGCTTCGTAGAGGACGCGCTCTCTCGAACCATGGGATTCATCGATGCCAAGGAAGATGTCATTGACTTCCGGTCTGAAGAGCATCTTCCTCTTTACTCATTGGAGCATTCAATGTTTCAGTGACCACCAGTTCTCGGACGACGAATTCATCGGAGGGGCGCGAGCCGTTCTTCCTCCCTCGGCTGAACTCTCTGCTCTTAGCTTCTTCTCCAGAGACATTACTCATGGAGTCAGCTCTCTATCACATTTATATCAATATTTTTCATCCGAACTTCCCTGTCTCTTCCCCTCGAAACTAAGTGAAAAGGAATAACCGGGCATCGCTGGATTCATTGTATAGAATTGCAGAAGGTTCACTTTGCATCGTCCGAGCTCACTCTCAAGTCTCTGGGGACAATGAACGGAGCAGTGATATCGGGAAGAAAGGCAGCAGAGGTCGTCTTTGCTCGCATTTCTGTGCCTTCACCGTCAAACGATTTACCAGGTACATATCTCATGGTCAGCCAATCCGCGTTCAAGCTCAATTTATGCATTTAGAAGTACATTCATCCTCTATCATAAATACTCTCATTCTCCACAAATCAAGTAAAACACGTGGAGATTCCAGAATCTTCCGGAGACAATAATTTGTACAACATGGCGGAAGACGATAAGGAGAAGATGTTACTGAGAACGAGAGGAGAAGAAATGGAGAATGGAGAGGTCGCTGAAGAAATGAACCATGTTTTATCCCGAGAGAGTATTGTGCCTATCAAGGAGTCCTCTATAACTCTGCACGACTCACCCATTTCTGAATCATTCGACTACTCCACGTCCACTCACTATCCTCCATCCAGTATCTCATTCACTACGACCCCTTCTAAATCCACCGCGTCCCCGGATCCGGCTGACTTTGTCTATGAAACAACCACGCACTATCCATCGACTGCTTCTCCAGCAGCCTTGAACATGGCTTCCAGAACTGCAGCGCCGAGGGCTGAAGAGGCTTCGCTGCCCTCTCGAGTGTCCGTGGAGGAAGCGTGGAATGAAGAGTCGACGGCTGTTCCGATGGAAAGGAAAGAGGAGGAGTCAACGACGCTCTTTGTCTATCACTCAACTTCGCACTACCCCAAGGAGGTCACAAGTACTCCTCCCAACCCCGAGGCCCCTTCCACTGTTCCACCCTCCCCCGATGACTTCCCTTACTCCACCAGTTCTCACTATCCTCCTGTAACTCGCCCAGTGCCAATGGAAGATAAGAAAGGAATTCCAACTGAACCCGTCGACTTTCAAAAAGACGAAGAAGTGGAAGAAGCTCCGGCTAAAATGGCAGTGCTGCAGAACGAGGAGATGGTGCCGAAGATCCCGGAGGAGTTGACAACAGCCGTGGACAGATCTCCCTCGGCTGCCTCTTCCACTCCCTTCCCCTACAGCACTTCTTCCCACTATCCTTCCACTCAACAGCCGCTCTTAGCCTCAACCATCCAACACTTCAGCTATGGCAACCTACCACCGGAGAAGAACCCCAAACAAGAATCCGGCTTCAGGAGAGATGGTTTGTTTGTCTCTATCTACTCTGCGCCTTCAAACAATAATTAAAACTAATTTATAGAAGTCACTGATCCAGATGAGAAGGATTCGGATAGAACAGACAAGAAGAATTCGCCAGACGATGTCCAAACTGCGAAAAAAGCAGTAGACACTCTAGAGAAGCTTGTCCCGAAGGTAAGGAAGGCTCCAGACGAAAGTAAAGGTTTCCATGTATATTCTGTTATATGACATTTTTTGTTTTTGATATTGCTATTTTATTTATTAGAGTTCACTGAAGTCGAATCAGTAATTTTCAGCTGGCCAATGAGGAGAGCATATCAATCTCCTCTCGACTGCTTTCGCTTCTTCAAAAAGTTTTGGCCATTCTGAAAGGCGAATAAGTAATAAGAAAAAGTTGTCATTATTAACAGTAAGAATTAAGTCTTTTATTTTTCCTAGTGAGTATTTTCATGTCTGAATAGAATGCATTTCAATTTTTGGGAATCATTCGCTTTTTTCAGCTAAAAGTCCCATGTTGGTGTATTTTTTTTCAATTATCGTCATATCGTTACAGTTCTACCATCCTTATCGATTTTCCTTTTTATAGAATTTGAACATTTAGAATGAGTATGTCAATGCAACATGTCTCTTAGTAGAGATGCTCAAGTTAATCTCTTGCATTTTCGTTACGTGTATCTCCTTCAATCGATATCTCTCTTTTCTCATTTCATTTTGCCAAGCAATGTTGATTTCCATGAATAGAACACAGAGCTTTATCTGCTGAGCAGATGAAGCCTTTTCTCCCATGAATCGTCCTTCCTTCTCAAGTTTTCTTCGTGATGTCATTGCACAAACAATACTTCCTGTCCACTCCATTCGGACCACGGTCTCCTCCCTTAATAGAAACAAATTAAACAACTAATTGTTGACTGCCTTGATATCGAAGGCTGAAAAGAAACTGACTCTGCCTGGCTGGCCGGGGTTGCCATCCAGCCCCTGCTTGCCGGGTTCTCCAGTCGGCCCCAAGGCACCGGGTCTACCATCGTTTCCACTCCTTCCAGCCGTTCCCCTCGGACCGGCCTCTCCCGGCCATCCTGGCTTCCCAGAGGGCCCTCTCTGTCCCACGGGCGCGATTCCATTGGCTCCGTCTGGTCCTTGACGGCCTGGCAGACCCGGCGGACCTGAGAGGGCTTTCATTTCTTGCCAGCTACATGGATAAGCAAGATAACATCGAATGATCTCCTATATATAATTAAAATGAACAAATAATGAAATGAACCATTGATGCCGCTGTCTCCGAGATCTCCTCGAGTGCCCTGGTATCCTTCTCGGCCAGGTTGGCCATCCTCTCCATCCCTCCCAGGCGGTCCACGCTCTCCAGGCGCCCCCGGTTCCCCCGGTTCCCCGGCTGGTCCAGAAGGGCAGATGATGCAACCAGGCCGAGAGTTGCGGAGGATCGAATTAATACCAGCGGCCCCAGCCAGGCCAGCTTTGCCAGGAAGACCGCGAGCTGAAATGCATTCCGACAACTCGGCAAAGCTACGTATACTGAAGTTATTAAAGTCAGTTATTAAAGCTCTCTGGCAAACCTCCGCGCTCTCCCCGAGATCCAGGAACACCTGGGGGCCCTTTTGGACAGCGACGAGCACGGCGGCCGCAGTCTAACACATCCATGGATATTATTGTGACAGCAGAAAGTGAAAGAGAGAGAGAGAGAGAGAGAGAGAAAGAGGGAGAAAGAGAGTGTGAGAGAGAGAGAGAGAGAGGAGAGAACGGACCACAAGACTGGAGCGCTCCCCGTTTTGCTCCTCTCTTCTGGCGTACAATTCCAAGCACGGCTGAGTAGTCTCCTTGAGTGTGCTGGAGGGCGATGAGGTATCGCCAGGAGTCTCCATTCAGCATCTGCAGTTTGTTAGTTATGAATGGTGATGGGAAGTGGAAAGAGAAAGCGAACGGCTGCTGCAGCGAGTTCGGAGGAGGCGGACGAGTCCAGCTCGCTCATTACTGCCATTGTTTCCACGAAAGTGTAGAGGGAAGTGGCCAGAACAAGCGAGGAAATCACAATGGCAATGCTCACTGTTGCCGATAATCCGCTCATCTTAAAGCTATCATCATCGGAAAGTCAAGAATAACGCAATATTTTTATCACTTGCGATAGAATATAAAGAGGTACACATGTCCATATATTACGACTACCTTTAGTAGACATTTGTAAGTGAAAACGCCTGCGGTAGACAACAGGAAGAGGTCAGAACAGTATGCATATGCCGTATATTTATTATTATTTTAAGATACTTTGTAGCAAGTAGCGCAAGAGGAGCGCCATTGCATTAGCAAGCAAAGAGAAAGTGGGCAGCTGTGATCTTCCTTCTCTTCTTATTTCCCCCTTCCCTTGTTCCTCCTTCACAGTCTCTCGTCATCTTCTGAGAATGAGAGCGAACCAGTTCCCCTCAGGCCATATCAGCCTTTCACTCGCTCCTCTTTGTCATTTTGGCAGCGGTGAGATGGCATTACAGGAGGAATATGCAGAAGGAATAACGCCCGCTGGAGCCGAAATGTTCAGATACACCTTTTTGAGAACACTTACAGAGAAAATAAAAGAGACAAATGGGCACCCGATCTGCTATTATGATTTCCAAAGATATTTAAACGCCTATTTCTTATGGTTGGGATATAACAGCTCGAAAAGGTGAATTGGGGTTGTGGAAATAATATTGAAAATGCATACACAGGAATTTTAAAGGGGGCCCATGCATGGGGAATAAGGGGCCACGACGTGCGATTTTTAGCGGCCAAGAGAGAACCCATTTTGGCCCCTAATCCACCCGGCGTGGGCCCCTCATTCTGCTAGCCGGGGCCCCTGATCAAGCGCGTAAGCTCCCGAAAGACTACGACGTGGACACTTATACAACGAACAGGGGCCCCTTATTCTCCGTTGTAGCGCCCCCTTTTCCACATACCTGGGCCCCCTATCCAGCTCATCCGGGCCCCTTATCATACCGTTCGCTGCCCCTTATTCATTGCTTTTCTCGTGCCTGCTTTCATCACTTGACAAGTACATTTATTCTTCTAGTTACCAGAATCACATGACAATCAAAACGGGAATCCTAACATGCGGAAAATGAACGGGCAAGGGGGCGTTCACGGAGCTTTGGTGGGCCCGGTAGTGAGCAATCCTAATTTTTTTCGGAAAACAAACTTCATGACACTCGCACACCGAAAGTCACGCCTGTTCATATTGCACACCGAAAGTCACGCCTGTTCATATAACGCCGGCGTTATCTATCTCGGCGGCAAGGAAAGATCGCAAGTCTTGTCCAACACTTCTTGGGGAAGAATGGCCTCCCTGCCTGTCCCATCCAGCCTGCGCAGATACCAGTCGCTCATCACCGCACGCTGGAAAAGTAGCTTTGAAGTTTAAAAAAAAATCATTACTGGAGCAGTTGACCTCGTGCGAACGACACGCCGTAGTCTTCTTCCAAAACATCCATCGCTGTCCCCATCTTCAGTGTCTCTCTCGCCGCGGAACAGGTCGCGCTCGATCTCGCAAGGTGCAGCACCGTCTTCAAAAAAATCATCGCAGCGAACTTAAAGTAAACAAAACAGCGCTGACCTGTTAAAGTTACGCGACTAATTGCAGTTGGGCCGCCTCGATCCCATCCTGTAGTCGCATTTTCGTTTGCAAGCCATCGCAAACCATGAAAAACAAACTAATTAAGTCAGAAGCTAAAATACATAATGAACAGCACATGCAAAAAGCCCATGGCGAGTAATATTTTAGTGCAGCGTCCTTCTCGTTTTTAAAAACATCGGAAAACACTCAACCGTACTTTTACACTAGATAAACCCCCTTGTGGCCCCATTTCAACGTCAAAAAGCATTAGTGGCCACCACAAGCAGAATCAGGGGCCACGGCGAGGTTGCTTGGGTAAAGGGTGGCTGCGCGAGTGCGGAATGAGGGGCCACGGCGTGGTCGCACCCCCGTGTGGCCCCCTATTCAGCATACGTGGGCCCCCTTTAAAATTCCTGTGTATGCGAGAGCCAACTTAGATCGTGGGCATAACATTACTTATGTGCATGCGTCTTTTCATTTATTTGCCCGACTAGAAAAAGAATGATTTTCTGTTCATGCATGTAACTCTGTTTTCCCGATGCACTTATCTATGATGACGATAATCTTTTTTAAATAGCACTTTTGAAAAGCACTTTTCAACGAACAGAATATTTCAGTCCTTCCTTTTCTCAATCCATCTACCTCTGTTTACGCCACTTTTCCGCCCGTTATGGCTTTCCTTTTTCGCGCGCTGCGGCTCGCTTGCAAAAACGAAGATGCATAGCATAAGGGAGTTGTGACTTACTCTACGTTGTTCAGAAACGGACTCGCGCAGAGCAGAATCCGGTGGCTGCGCTTCCACTGTGGCTTCTTCTCCACAGGTTACTACGCTATTTATTTCTGTCTTTCATAATCAAGAATTTCTATAATCATCAAAATGCATTATATTTTTTAAACTAAATTGTTGTACTGCTTGGTCTTTACCCTCTTCAAAGTGCATTGTTGAATGCTGTCTTTCTATTTTATACTGCAATCTTGCTGTCGAATAGCTATCACATAGCTAGCTCGGCTGCACCGGCTGCGTCTTCCTCTTCCTAGCGTTTTCTCGTTACCACTGAGCTTAGTAGGGTTGTTCTGTACTATTTCATAGGGCGATTCATTAGAAGTGTTCGGGCAGCGTGAGGCAAGCATCTTAACATAAGCAAACTGCTGAGGGCTTCGTCGAATTTCATCTGTACCCATACTACGGTGCTTTTTATTCTTCGTCTACTCTGCAGCTCTTCTCTCCCTTTTATTCTTTATAATTTTTGATCTTGACCGAAGAGTGTTGGTTTTTTTTGGTAGCTGATGGATGACAAAAAACATTGCATTCCTCACTTTTCCGCTCGCATAATTCATCGATGCGTCGTTTTCAGGTGGGCACATTGGTTTTCAATGATAGGCTTATTCTCATTTCTTCGACTTTTCATTTTTGTATGAATACAGGGAAGCAGGAATATCTATTGATTTCGAGAGATGAGATCATCTGTTTCCGCTTGCTGTGACTTCTTTTCCTCATCCGCCCGCTTCAGATCTTCCTGAACCTTTCCTTTCTCTGTTTTTAAGGTCTATTATGCGTATTCGTTGTTGTGACACTTATAAGAATCTATCAGCTCAGAAGTAGGAATTTCGCTTGTTTACTTTAGCAACTGGAGTAATGTTTTAGTGCTTAATTACAGGAAATAGTGATGTAAGGATATGTTAGATATTCCAGCGCGCGTTTGCACTTCATTTCCTGATCAGTCCCAATATCTTGTGGGGGAAGAAACGAATCTTGGAAGGATTGACGAGATCGCCGACTACGGAGATGGGCAGGGGAAGATGTATAGATTGGAAATGGTTGAAGGGAGTAGGAGAGGCAGGGATGAGAGAGGGAAGGGAGGTGCTGGGCCGAGGGACGGGAGGAAGCGTATGGACGTGGGATTAATCTGCTTATGATGCCCTGCGAAGAGAAGGCAAAGGAGAGAAGAGGTGAGAAGTATCTACTACTGGAGACAGGGCAAGTCGATTTAATGCTGCCTTTTCTCTGCGTCTCTCACTCTTGCCCACTCTCTGCCGCTCTCTTCTCATTTCGACACTTAGGATGCACCTTATACTGAAATGCGCAACCGTGCCCTCTAATCCCTTTTCTCTCACTTTGCCATTCTTTGATATTCTCTGCGTTTAAATCATCTGAATGCCTCATGCGCTACTTGATATTGATGCGCGCTCCTCATCTTCCTTTGGTGACATGTGCATATGTATTCGTTAGTAGTGGGGAATGTAAGAGAGAGGGAGAGCTGAAAGAGAGAGAGGGGAATGGCCATTCTAATGGTCTGTCTTCCTTCCTGCTTTTCTCGTCACCCTTGCATTCTGTATCTCCCTCTAACTTTCTCTCTCTTTCTCTCACTTTGTCTGTCTGTCTCTTTCTCTCTCCCTCTTTCACTTTGTCTGTCTGTCTGTCTACTTGCTCACATCAGTGAACATAGCAGATGCTCCTCTGAATCGTTTCTCTCACAACGCGTGAAGATACTTTTCGCTTTTTTGTCGCCCCGCATTTCTCCGGTCCGCTTTTCTCGAAAAAGATACTCAGTTATTCGCTGTTTGAACCAGTCAGAGAACTTCTTTTCTGTGTATTTTGTATCCACATGTTAAATTCTGAATAAAGATTTCTTTGTGTGATTACCACGTACACTTTAGTCTTTTACCCATTCGTCTCTTCTCCCTTTCAACGTCCTTGGATTTCTTCTACTTTAATTTTCCTCCTTTTCTAGATTGAAGCCGGGTCTAATTGTACGACAGGAGAAGCTGGAGAAAATTTTGAAGGAGGCGGCGATTAACTCTTAGAGAATCCCGCTCACCCCTTGCCTTTCCAACTGGTGAGTGCTTCATTACTTATAGTAATATAATAATTAGAAAAATTTCGTTATTTTCATAAGGTACCTGTTGCCATTGCTTGCGTAATATTTTTGTTTTGTACTGCGTGGTGCAAGCGTCACGAATCATTTGTTTGAACGGACGTTTCAACTGAACTTCACAATAAGTATTAATCTTTTTGACGCGGGGGGTGGATCAGGGAAACTTCCTTCTCTAATTTATTGATGTTCTGTGCCGTATCGCATCTCAAATTTAATAATGAAAGTCTTCTTTATTCTTTACTGTATTCTTTATCTTATTTCCTACCGATTGCAGATATGGTGATGGAGGTGGAAGAGAATGGAGCAGGAACTTCGATGGACACTTCGGAGGGAGGGGGGATGGCCGATGGAATCGAGTGGAAGTTCAGCCAAGTCAAGGGCAACATTGACAACGACGACAACCAAGCTGACGGTTACACATTCTGCTCACTTCCTTCTCTCTCTCTCTCTCTCTCTCTCTCTCTCTCTCTCTTTCTCTCTCTCTCTTTCTCTCTCTCTCTCTCTTTCTCTCTCTCTCTCTCTCTTTCTCTCTCTCTCTCTCTCTCTCTGCCTACTCCATGCTCTGTTATTGTTGATTGTCCCTTCCACTTCAGTTCCCTCAGCTGACGTGATATCCTGCGTGGAATTCTCTCATGATGGAGAGTACCTCGCCACGGGGGACAAAGGAGGGCGAGTTGTGATCTTCCAAAGGGATCAATCAGTTAGTTCTTCTCTTTATGCTGTGTTATGATTAGACGTCTGCGTTTTCTGCTTCCGTTTTCTCCTTTCAAATGTTTACCTTGAATAGGATTATATTCCCCTTTTCAACGATTTGTCAAGCAAAATCTGCTTTTAATATTGATTGTTGGAAAGAAACTGCAAGGAGAAATTTAATGCTTTAGAAATAGGGTTTTAAGAGCAAATAATTTTTTCTCTCAATAATACAAGAAAGAAAAAGAAGTAGTTTTGATAGGAATCATTGACTGTTCAATGTCATGTATTTTCTGCTTCAAAAAAGCCGTACTCTCATCGCTTGGTTTCCTTCAGGGCAAGTACGTGAAGGGAGCGCGTTCAAGGGAGTACAACGTGTACTCGACCTTCCAGTCACACGAGCCTGAGTTCGACTATCTCAAATCGCTCGAGATTGAAGAAAAGATTAATCAGATCAAGTGGCTCAAGAAGAAGAATGCTGCTAATTTTATCCTTTCAACAAACGGTGAAATCTGGTCACATTTGTTTTTTTATATTTTATTTCTTGTCAATATTTTTGAGGGTAGTCTGCAATATGTTTTGTTTTCATGTTTTATGCATCGTAAATGTGATTCCCTGATGTTCGGGATCGGTGACAATATCATTCTGATTTCAGATAAGACGGTTAAGCTATGGAAGATTTCTGAGAGGGAACGGAAAGTGGCAGACGATGCGTGGAATATCATGAGGAGTGGTCGGGGAGGGGAGCGGGGACTCTTCTCCGGTCCTCTCCAGGTTTGCCCACTCTTTCTCTTATTAATATGACCCGTGTGACATCGTAGATTCCTTCGATCGTCCCAATGGAACTGATTGTGGAAGCCAGTCCTCGCAGAGTCTATGGCAATGCCCACACTTATCACGTCAATTCCATTTCTGTCAACTCAGATGAGGTTCTTTTCATTTCTCCTTACCTTGTTCTTTTTTTTCTTATGATATGCAACTTACACCCTCAAGATAACCCCGGTTATCTTCACTGTAATATTATTTTGAGGAAACCTTCCTCTCGGCCGATGATCTCCGGATTAATCTCTGGCATCTCGAGATTACCAACGAATCATTCAGTCAATTTTAAAACGTTATTTTGAAGTTCTGAAAAATAGTAGATTAAGTAATGAAGGAATTTGCAGACATTGTGGACATCAAGCCGACAAACATGGAAGAGTTGACAGAAGTGATCACTGCGGCTGAGTTCCACCCCACGCAGTGCCAATGGCTGGTGTACTCCTCCTCGAAGGGATCCATTCGACTCTGCGACATGAGAGACCGCGCACTCTGCGACTCCCACGCTAAGAGTGCATTCTTTCGTTTGTTTCATCGAGTTCATTCCGAGTCTTTCAGTTCTGGAAGAAGCGGAAGACCCGGCATCTCGTTCGTTCTTCTCTGAGATCATTGCCAGTGTCTCGGATGTTAAGTTCTCCCATGACGGCCGCTTTCTCCTCACGAGAGATTATCTCACTGTCAAGGTCAGGCATTCTTCGTTCTTCTCTCCTTTCATGGTAATGTGATTGAGGTATGGGATCTGCAGATGGAGAAGGCTCCGGTGGAGACTTACACGGTACACGAGCACTTGCGATCTAAGCTATGCGCCCTCTATGAGAACGACTCCATCTTTGACAAGTTCGAGTGTGGATGGAGTGGAGATGACAAGTCAGTTATTTCCTTCTCCACCGAAATTTGGCTTTTCCTTTGATATGTCTGCCTTTATTTTTTGCATGCTTGTTACTTTGTCTCCAAGTTTAAAAATGTTGAGGATGCATGAAACAGTTGGTCTTAGTGAGATATCCACTTTCAGACACATCCTTACGGGTTCCTACCACAACCTCTTCCGCACCTTTGCACGGGGAACGGCAGACAGCGGGAAGACATGGGAGGCGCGCCCTGGCGAACCCCACGCGCCCCTCCGGACTCGCAGAGTGGTGGGGGGAGGAGTGGCCGGCCGTAAGAAGAGAGCTGCAGCTGCTGCCAACAGTCCGGGTATCAGCTCTTTTTCCTATCACAATATTTACTTTAAATGCAGCAAGTCAGAACTTATTTATTTAATAGGCTTAATTCTGTCTGAAAGTGGTTTTTTTCTACTTCTGTGCTATTTGGTCCATTGGCCTTTTCCGGCTTTATGATATTTCTGCATTTTAACTTTAATGCTGGAATTTTAATAATTGGAAATTGAATGTAGATGAAGCTGGTTTTTCGTTGCAGGAGACGATGAGATCTCTGCGGATTCCCTGGATTTCACCAGGAAAATCCTGCACACGGCCTGGCACCCGAACGAGAATATCATCGCCCTTGCCGCCACCAACAACCTCTACATCTTTTCGGATGTATAGTAGATGCTTACTTTCCTTTTCCTGCCTGGCCCTCTCTCCCTTTCTAACATCGAAGCCCTCTCACACTCGAAAGCTTTTCCTCCGCTTTTTCCAGTTCCCATATCTTAAAGATACCTGTGTGTTTTGCAATATCTGATGGGTTTGAACCTTCGTCGTTGTGGAAAGAGTGCTGGGAGTGCTGCTTCCTCCTTCTTTCACAGTTCTTTCCTGGCTCTCCTTAACTCGTGTACTTAAGAGATGCTTCCGTTCTCCTTTGAGCCCTCTTCTTTTCCATGCGTGTTCCATGCGGGATTCTGCTCATTCATCGATCGGTGATAAGCAGAATGAGAGAGCATGCGCTAGCGAGAGACCCAGAGACGAATGAGTAGTGGTAGTCCTTTCTCTCCTTCCTTCTCTTTCTCTCTCCGTTCCTCTCCTTTCTCAGTCGCATCAGCCGTGTTCTCTTACTTTCTCTATCTCTCTCCATCGTAGCAACTCTTTTCACGCTGTTCACAAGTGTTCCTTTTGCTGTCTCGATGACTATAAACTTCGGACCACTGCTTGATTTACCGGCTACTAGAGCCTCTTTTCTACTCTTTCTCCGGTATCTCCCTCAGTTGTCTTCCAATCTCTCCTTCTAATGTCTTCCTTTCTTCCTTCGCTACTTCTCATCTATTTTTGTTACTCAGATCCACCTTGACATTTCATTTGTCTCTTCCGATTCCTTCTTCTTCTCTGTAGGATCACCACATTATGCTATGTCAAATGCACTTCAACTGAAATATTCATCAATTTACAGCGGACTTAGCGTAGCTTAACTATTTTTTCGCAAATGAACAAAAGTATACTTGCTGTTAGGGAAAAAAAAGAAATAGATATATGTGCGACAATTCCATGTTTCTCGTAAGAAATGATTGCCATTTAGTATATTAATGTATGTACAATGGCTAACCCACTCACTATCTTCTAGTAACTGTAGAGGTAATAGTTTATTATGACATGAATATTCGAAGCGAAAGTGATTGATTCCCTCATTGATTCCCTCGTCGTCGGTTTGCTTTTTTGTGAAAGTTTTACATGTCTCTGAGGCATGAAATGATGTCCTTTCTCGTTGTTTTGAGGAATGGAGAAAAGTATGCTTGATTGTAAAGAAGGATGACTAAGGGAAACTTTTCAGTTTGCTAGGGTTAGAGGAGTCGGTAGAGGAAGTAAAGCAGAGTGAGGTTGACGAGTACGAGAAGGGTTGTTGGAAGGAAACGCGGATGGGAAGGCAGAGCGGACAGCTTTCTGGGCAGGGAAGACACTGAAAGATCCCTTCCATCTCAAGGCCAACCAACATAATGCCGTTGGCTCGGATTGACATGTTAAAGTGGGAGATAACTTTGGAAGACTGACAGTATCTCTTTGCTCTCTGCACAGGCGGAAGAGGGCCTTCGTTGTCCTCAGTCTTAGCCTTCCATCGAGTTGCTGCGGAGAAGACCAGAGTCTGCTTCCACAGCTCTCCGGCGGACTGCTCTCCTCCCTCCATCTCTCCGTCTACTTCTCTCCTTCCATCTGCGCGGTACTCTACCTTCGGCCGTCTTCGTTCCTTCTGTGAGAAAGATTGATTGGATGGAAGGAATGCATGAGTCGTACCGGGTCGAATAGTTGTTTCTGTCCGTCTCTGCTGGCGGAGGCGAAGAAGGCGTCATGCTCATCACTTTGATGGAAGATGTTGATCATCTTCTTCACTAACAAAGTCTTTTATTCTCTCATTCAGCCATGTAAGCTGATCAACACTTTTATTGCATGATAATTTCGGCACGTTCGCCAATGATTCACGTACAAAACATAATCTTTGCCAGGAAACTGGTGTACATTATATTCGTAGCAAAGTTATCGATGCTTTCATTTCATCCACATTTCGTTGCATGGAAGAAGATAGAGAGTGAATAGAGAAGTAACCCATATGAGGGAGTTCAAGCTCAGAAAAATGGAAATAAACAATTGAAAATAACAACAAAAAATAGGAAATAACAGCTGGAATAATAAGAGCTCTACATCTAGGGAATAAACCTTAAAGAATTACCATATACTTAATAACTTCAAGAATAAAACCAAAACGTGTAGATCAAGGCAACTTGGTTTATGCGGAGCAACTTCTAAGCACTTATCAAATTTACAAGCTCGGTAAAGATAGAAAGGAAGATACGAAGAGGAAAAAGGAGTGAAGCACTGGAGATATTCTATTGCGGGTTGGGGAATCGGGTCGAGCAATGATGGGTCGAAGGGCGGGGCAATCTCATCATTGAGAGAGACAGAGAAAGATAGAGAGAGAGAAAGATAGAGAGAGAGAGAAAGATAGAGAGAGAGAGAAACAGAGAGAGAGAGAGAGAGAGAGAGAGAGAGAGAGAGAACAGAGTAGTGAACAGGAAAGAAGACAGTATCCAAGTAGGAAATGCCACAACTGACGAGACTAACCACTGATGAAGGAGAGAAAAGAAGAGGGAAGAACGCATCGAATAAGTGGACAAATTAACAAAGAGACAAGGCAAATTCGAGAGTCGGCAATGTTAGTGCAAAAATGTTTGGAAATGTGACTCGAAAGGGGGGGGGAAGAGATGAAGATGGATGGAATTGTGATGGATATCAATGAAAATGATCGAATTACTTCCCTTTATGAATCATGAGATCAAAGAGAGCTCAACCGGAGATGTTCTCTCTTCGAGGGAACGCAATAACCATTCTCTCTTTACAGCATCATAAGTTATATCAAATGAGCAGTGAATGGAAGAAAGGGAGAAGCAGAGAGTCAGATAACACTCTCCTCAGGAGAAGCAGAGAGTCAGACAACACTCTCCTCAGTGAGAAGCAGAGAGTCAGACAACACTCTCCTCAGTGAGAAGCAGAGAGTCAGACAACACTCTCCTCAGGCCTGCCTAGCGAGGCTGATCTGCCAGAAGAAGACGGTGACCGCGTGGAATGGAAGGATCCCTCGTGGATATATCGAATAGCACGGACTTCCAGCCGGTTGAAGCAAGCAATTAGCACGTAGTCGCCCTTAATCAACTCATCTTCTTAACTAGCTTCAGCATCCTCACAACCCAATTACTCGCCAGATTTGCAAAAGGTAGTGAAGAGTTATACATAAATAGATTGTTTAGAATGTTCAGTACTAAATACCTGTTTATTATCCCATTCTTAATCGTATTTTCACCAGAGATACCATGATCGATATAGGAGAACCTTTTAGGTTGATGGGCAGGGTTGAAGAGAGAGAGAGAGAGAGAGAGAGAGAGAGAGCAGAGAGCAGAGAGAGAGAGCAGAGAGAGCTCGTCAAGATTTAAGGGAAGAAAGTAGGGAGAGAGGACGTTATAAAGCAAAAAAAAGTGATGAAGAAGTAATCGGGGAGTGGCCGTTCTATTGGAATGAGTCACGCTCAAGGAATTACCGATCCGTTCTTGCGATCGAAATAGCAAAGCTGAGAATGAAAGACGAATAGGAAAGAAGGAGCGAGAGAAGAGGCTCATTGTCAAAAGAGAATGTGAAAGTTGGGAGGGAGTGCTAAGGGAGAGAGAGGCGAGAGATCATAGAGCAAGAGGGAGGGGAGGGAGTGCTAAGGGAGAGAGAGGCGAGAGAACATAGAGCAAGAGGGAGGGGAGGGAGTGCTAAGGGAGAGAGAGGCGAGAGATCATAGAGCAAGAGGGAGTAAGAGCGCGATAAAGAGCTGAGAGATATTCTTTTCGAGCGGAAGCCGAATTAGCGAATGAAAGGAATGAAACTGACATGAGTTGTGATGCCAAGCGCTTCCTGGGGCTGGAGAGGATCTTCGATGGTGACTTCTTTGAGACGCCGCACTCCTTTCACTCCACTCAGAAGAGCCCAGAGTTTCCCAGTCGCGTAGTCCAAGACAAGGAGATTCCCGTGCTGAACTCAGGCCTTTCATAAATTCTGCACTTCTCTTCTCTCCTATTTACTTATTATCTTTTCACCATACTTTTTGCTCCCCGACCATTCACCTCTGTCTCATCCCCCTCTTCCTCCCTCTCCCTCGCTCTTCCTCTTTCACTCTCTTTCTTTCTCTCTCATCCCATCTCTCTCTTATTTAACGTGGTGGTTGAGTGCTGTAACCTTATCAACGATAGCAGAAGCGGGGCTGACGATATGATCGTTGAGTCGATAAGTCTTGGAGAGATCGTACTCATTAATGAGTGAGAGTGAGTGATCTACCACGAAGAGAAGCAGCCGGTTGTTCGCTGCATCGCACGTCAGGAGAACTACGGCTCTCAACAATATTATTTTTCTACTTTACTTACAGAGCTGTCAGCTTAATTTGTAATCTCAAGAATAAGTCCGTTGAATGCTCTCATTCCCTACAATGAAATGTCTGACTTGTACTCCGCTTGATCCTCTGCCACTGCAATGTACTGATATCTGGTCTTCTTGGACTCTTTCAATGTCTTCCATCCCTTCTTCCCTCGGACGTACACCCACAACGCGGAACGAGAGTTGTCTCCCGAAGTCATGAAGAGCTGGCCGCGTGGTCCTACCGTAATCCAACGAGTCCGAGACAGTTCAATCTTCGGCTCTCTTGGACATGCGATTGTCTGCAAGTTTAAACAATTCTATTTAAAAAAAAGGAACAATAGAAATTATGTGAGAAATATGAACATCAAGCTTGTTGAGACTGTCGGCGAGATCAAAGACATGGACACTGCGGCCCTTTGCTTGCATGACGGAGACGTAGAGAACTTGATTGAGTTCGTCGACTGAGAGGGAAGAGGCCGAGGAGTTTTTGATGAGAAGATGATGCAAGACTCTGCCACTCAGACTGCAGATGAACACGCCGCCGCAGCTGTCGGAAACAGCGATGGCCTCGGGGAAGGACTTGGTGCTGAAGGAGAGAACGCAGATCGGCCGAGTCAGAAAGGACTGTCCGAAGGAGAGAGAGAGGGAGGAGGAGGACGGAGAAGATGAGGGACCAGGCTGCGCAGTGCCATTCGCTCCCTTCAGTGGAGTTGGGCTCGCGGTCGAGGAACTCTGAGAAACCATCAAAGAGAGAGAGGTAGAGAGAGCTAGAGAGATTGAAAGACAAAGAGAATGAGAAAGAGAGAGAGAGATAGAGAGAGAGAAGGAAAGAGAGCAAGAGAATGGGAAGGAGAGAGAGTCAAAGGGTGAAAGAGAGAGTCAAAGGAAAAGAGATAGAAAGGGAGAATGAGAAAGTGGGAGAGAGAGAGAAAGAAAGAGAGAGAGAAAGAGAGAAAGCGAAGGAGAGTGAAACAGTCAAAGGGAGAGAGTGAGAGAGAGTCAAAGGGAGAGAGTGAGAGAGAGTCAAAGGGAGAGAGTGAGAGAGAGTCAAAGGGAGATAGTGAGAGAGAGTCAAAGGGAGAGAGTGAGAGAGAGTCAAAGGGAGAGAGTGAGAGAGAGTCAAAGGGAGAGAGTGAGAGAGAGTCAAAGGGAGAGACTGAGAGAGAGTCAAAGGGAGAGAGTGAGAGAGAGTCAAAGGGAGAGACTGAGAGAGAGTCAAAGGGAGAGAGTGAGAGAGAGTCAAAGGGAGAGAGTTAGAGAGAGTCAAAGGGAGAGAGTGAGAGAGAGTCAAAGGGAGAGAGTGAGAGAGAGTCAAAGGGAGAGAGTGAGAGAGAGTCAAAGGGAGAGAGTGAGAGAGAGTCAAAGGGAGAGAGTGAGAGAGAGTCAAAGGGATAGAGTGAGAGAGAGTCAAAGGGAGAGAGTGAGAGAGAGTCAAAGGGAGAGAGTGAGAGAGAGTCAAAGGGAGAGAGTGAGAGAGAGTCAAAGGGAGAGAGTGAGAGAGAGTCAAAGGGAGAGAGATAGAAAGAGGGAATGAGAGAGAGGGAGGTACAAAAGAGAAAGAGAGAGCGAGAGAGAGAGAGAGAGACTGACAAATGTAGTATCGAGAGTGTCGTTGTGGGGATAGGCTGGCAATGAACTCATGACAGACATGGGTTTAGATTCTCCACTCAGATGGGAAGGTTCTGGTGAACTGAAGAGAGGAGCAGCATACGCATCTTTGTCAATTCGTTAAATATGAATTTGATTACCTCGGAGAAGCGGTCTCTTCAGCGGTTACTGAACGCTCGCGGAAAGAGTTGACTGAGGGCCGTTCCCGCACCTTAAGCAGGTAGGAATACTTGAGCCATTCCAACTGATATGATATGGAACGAACGAAGATGGCAGGCTCAAGTGGAATGGAAGAGGAGTGGGAGGCCGTTTCTGAAGAGAGACAACGACGTCGACTGGAGAAGGAGAAGGCAGGGGGATCACGGTTGGATGGCACTCCTCCATTCAACCATTCTGCACGACGACTAACGGGAGAGTTCATCCAGGAGGACGTCGAGCTGAAGAGAAAACAGTTCTTCTCTGTAATCAGAGCAGCAGAACGGACGGGCACTCGGCCTGCAGCTGCGCCCCCAGACAACCAGCCACTGCTTCCACTGCCTCCCTCACGTTCCACGAGCTACGATCTTTCACGTCTATTCTCACTTCTTCCTGCAAAGCAACTCTTATTCTTTCTATATATTAGTAAACCGAGAGGGTATCTGTTAAATCAACGGTCTCTCTCTCTTTCTCTTTCTTTCTTTTTCTTTCTCTCTCTCATCTCCCGTTCTCTCTCAAACCTCAAATGGTTCTCGTCTCGGCAGTTGGAGAAGCTCAGATACTTCTTCAATAAGTTGGGCCATTCGCACGGGGTCATCAGAATCGAGATTCCACGTTTTCCACGCAGGCCGAGAAGGGGAAGGGAGATGGTAGAGAGAGGGCCGCTCATCCAGAGCATTCGTTTTCTCTATCGCCTAAACAATATATTTTTCTTAAGAATACAAATTAAATATAGATAAATGACTGTGTTGAGTCTGGAGATGAGGAAACGGTCAGGTTCATTTGCAGCCTCCAGTGCTCTGCTCAGCTCATTCAGCAATACAACTTCAACCTGTGAAGGCAGACGACATGATTTGGTAAAGATAAGAGAAAGTGAGAATGAATTAGAGAAAGAGAGAGGAGAACGAAAAGGAAAAAGCACAGAAAACGACGTCGGGAGAGAAAGAGCGAGAGAGTGCGTGCGAGAGAGAGAGAGAGAGAGATAGAGAGAGAGAGAGAGGAAACCTTGGCAAGGAACTGCTTGACACTGAGTTTGGTGTCGTGCATGGTCTTGGCCCTCCTGGAGCATCTGCCCTCGAGTGCCTGGAGGGTCGAGCGGAAAACTTCCTCCGGACTCCACGCATTCCCTCGATGTTCGGAGTGCCCGCGAATCAAATGACACGAACTGAAACTTTCATTGGCTCAGTTCCAGGATGTAAACGGTACCGAATGAGCAACGCCACACGGGTTTCGAGGTTCCTCGAAAACAGAGAAAATGCTGATTTTTTTTAACTACAAAATTGTCTTTAGGTACATAAGTATTGAGAGACAAAACGAGTGGTGGAAATGCGATCGCAGTCACAAAGAAGAAAGTTACGACTCTTTTTGCTCATTAGTCAATTCTATAAATTACGATTTCATCTCTACGAACTTTTTTTTAAAATTAAATTAGATTGTCCTAATGTGCACACTTTTACTTTACTTCCCAAAATGAGTGAAGTGAACTTTCGCTTGCTTAGCCGCTATTATTACTTTGCGATTTCGAATAGACAAGTGCCGATGGACAAACTTTCTCCTCATCTTTTTATGCATGGCAGGAAAGCGGGAGGAGAGCACGCTGTTTGGTTCACTAACACCATTCTCAAGCTTGGTGGAAGAGGTAGAGAGGGAGTACGGAAAAAGAAAGACAGTGAAAGAGAGAGCAGAGAAGCAGAGATTGCAGAAGAAAATAGCTGAAAGAGAGAGAGAGACATGCATAGAGAAGCCACGAGTGGTACCCACCGTTGTTGCCACTTCCACTGTCTCGCAGCTTCGCCCGGAGGCGGCGTGTCCTACAAATCTTCGCCCTTTCTCTTTGCCGTCCCTCTCCCTCATTTCTCTCCCTACTCCCTTTCCCTACCTCTCTCTCTTGTTCTCTCTCTCTCTCACCCACCCTTTCTTTATCTTTCTAACTCTCTCTCATTCCATTCCTTCTCTCCATCTTTTGTTCTCTTCCCCTCACTCCATCTCTCTGGTTATCCCTTCGATCTTCTCCATCCGTGCCTACTTACATAGATTCCCGTTTTGTTCATAAGTGAATTGAGTATTAAGTCTCAGTCTTTCTCCTTCTCTGAAGGAAGTCCACTTCACCTCCCCTCATACATTTAATCGCATATTTCTAGTCCGCCCGTCATGCATTTTGATTTGTTCCTTTTGACTTTTTTTTGAACTTCTTAGTGTTACTTCTCCTTAGGAGACAAGCAAAGCGGGAACTGGGCAAGAGGCAAGTGATGTCGTGTGAAAAAGCATTTTGCGCATTTTGCTCCTGCCTTTTCTGTCATTACTTCTCCTCAGTCTTGTACTCCTCTTTCTTCTCTCTCTCTCTCTCTCTCTCTCCTCTCTCTCTTTTCTCTATCTCTTTCTCCCCTCTCAACTTAACTCTAGCTGCCACCTCGCATGCCTGTGCAAGAGTGGGCAGCACAGCACCAGCTCTGCCACCCTTTGTTCTCACCCAAGAACTCTTTTCTTTTTTCATGCTCCTTATCCAGAGCTCCATATGCCATAAATCTGCTTCATTTACACTGTTCGCTTAAATATCAACTGTTCAAGCAGATAATATTCCACTTTACTTCACGTTGGATTACTTACTTCTTCTTAATGACAAGAAAAGGCATAAAAATTTGAGAAATATATTATTGTCTTATTTTCTCTTTGCCAACATGCGATGCTCTTCCTGATCTTCTTCTGCTTCACCTCATTCATCCGATTCATCCGCTGCCTCGCCCACTCGAAGATGAACAGAATGAACTCATTCTGTGGATGAAAAGTCTTTAGCGAAGATCGAAGACGAGGGTCGCACGGCAAAAAATATTCAGATATCCACTAACGATGTCACCCAAAGCTGTGAGAGGGAAAATAAGTTCGATAGTAATGAGAACGCAAGAGAGGCGCAGAGAAAGAGAGAAAGGAAGAGAGAGAGAGAGAGAGAGAGAGAGAGAGAGAGGAGCTGAGAGCGTGCATAAGAGGCGAGAGCGTGGAAAGGAATGAGAGAAGTATGGATGAGAAGGGTTCGTCTCACACAGTTTGCCTTTTGTGCATAGATGACAGATGAGTACGTGAGGGTGAGAAGTAGTGAGAGAGGGGATAGAAGTAGAGAGAAAAGAAGTGAGAGAAGGAAGATAGAAGCAGAGAGAAAAGAAGCGAGAGAGGGGATAGAAGGAGAGAGAAAAGTAGTAAGAGAGGGAAGATAGAAGCAGAGAGAAGAGCCATCAAAGTATTTCTGCCTCTTACTTCTTCTCCAGACTTCTCTCATCAAAGAGCACAAGTTGCATATTCGCTTATGGCAATGAGTGCGGAAAAGCTTTGCTTCCTGATTCTCCCCTCTTGACAGAAGGAAGACATTATAGAGTGAGAGAATTAGAGAAAGAGACAGAGAGGAAAGGGAGGGAGAGAGAATTCTTTATCCTTTTCTTTTTTTCTCAGCATGGCTCGTTTCACTTTCTTAACCCTATTAGTCTCCTCGAGATTATGTTGTTAAAAAGAGGGAAATCAAGTTTTCCGTTCACTTTGTGGCCATCAAAGACAATCTGCATCAACTTGTGATCAATTACGTTTCCTGGCAATTATCTTTCTACTTCGAGTCCTTTCTTTGCGAATGGAAAGAGAAGATAACACATAGAATATTCCTCCGTTTCCTCGACCTCGATTGCTAATGCAAGTTGCTCTCCATTAATATCTCTCTTTCTCGTACCCTCTCTCTCGTTTTCCAGCCTCCTCTCGCTCACTCCTCTCTCTCTCTCTCTCACTCTCTCTTTCACTCTCTCTCGTTTTCCATCCTCCCCTCGCTCATTTCTTTCTCTTATTTCTCTTCTTTCTCTTCTTTCTCTCCTCCTCTCTCCCTGTCTGCAACCTCCTCTCCTCTCTCTCTCTCTCTATACATGCCTCTCTATATTCCCCTCCTTTCTCTCTGGTTGCTATCTTCCTCTTATTTATCCCTCACGTTCTAAAAAATTAACGCTCTCTTTCATTCAATTCCCGTAACAATTATGCGATTGACAATAAGAATAACACAAAAAAAAACGGAAAGACTGTCCTCCCGGGGGAAAACGGTTTTCTTCTTTTTTTTTGTTTGATTATCGACAATTTAATGAGATGTCAGCAGTTCTGTTCTATCCTCCTCCCTCATGTCCTTTCTTTCGCCCTCTCCTCTCCATCATTCTTTCTTTCTCACTCTTTTACCTCTTCCCCTCTCCTCTCCTTCCCTCTTTCCTCGCACTCTCCCACCCTCTTCCTCTATCGTTTCTCTATCTGCTGTATCTGTTTTACTCTGCCCCTTCGTTTACTTACTTTCCCACCTACCTCCACTACGAGCTATCAGTGTCAGACTCTTCCACAAACAGAGGACAAAATAGAATGAAAAACGAGGAAGAGAAAGCGGAGAAAAAAAGATAAAGATACGCAGAAGAAGAAGATAGGGAGAGAGCGAAAGGGAGTCAGACAGAATTAAAGGGAAGTTAAGCTTTCAGTAGAGCTGTTCTGCCACATGAGTTAAAGAGTACACAGTTCTTGCTGTAAGAGATGTAATGAATGATAAACTTAAGAGGAAGAAATGCGAAAAGAGATAGAGAGAGAAGGGGGGAGGGAGAAAAGATGAAAAGAGTAAGAGCGAGAGTAGAGTTAGAAAGAGCAAGTAATGCATGCCAGTCAGGGCTCCGGCTACTAAACGAGGGCTTGCCCAGTACTCATGCGGATGCACGTTTTAGGAATATTTTTTTTTACTTATTCAAGCATGTATGTATATGTATGTAGAAATATTTTACATTTTCTGTTTTTTTTCCTTTTGAATATTAAAAAAAATTAATTAAAGTTTTACTTGATTCAAATTGCTCTTTCTCCAAATACATTGCTTCAATCGATTCCTCAGGCTTTCGCCTTCCCCCATCAAAACAATAAATGGTACCGAGCTTCATCGTCCTACCGCTGCCCTTCTTTTACTCCTTCACTGTCTATCTCAACTCCTCTCTCCATTTCTCTCCATCTGTCTCTCCCTCTCTCTCGCTACCTCTCTCTCCATATCTCTCTCGCTATCTCCATCTCTCTCTCTCTCTCCTCTTTCACTCTCCTCTCTCTCTCTCCTCTCTCTCTCTCTCTCTCTCTCTCTCTCTCTCTCTGTCTCTCTCTTTCTCTCTCTCTCTCTTTCTCTCTCTCTCTCTCTCTTTTTCTCCGTACACATGCACTGTTTGCACGTTGCTCTCTCGATCTTCTCCTGTTATTGCATGTATCTCGTTTCATGTTTGCAACTTCATCCCTCTTTCCCTTTTCTGCCTGCGTCTCTCCTCTCCCCCGCTCTCTTCTCTAGCCTCTGTTTCTTTCTGTAATTCTCTGGATCGTTACGCTTAGAATGTTTGTTCTGCTGCTTCATCTATGTAGGGCGGACAGCACCCTGCAGCCAAGAGAACAGAACGGCTCATGCTAGCCAATCGTCTTCATTTTTTTCCATTCGAAGTGTGATTTATATTGATGATTTCTCTATTATTTCTCACCATCATATTTCCTAGTTTCGATGACCCCATCTTTGAGATGAACTGGATGCACATTGGTCGTCTTCTTCTTCTCTCTTTCTCTTCTCTCTTCTCTTCCCTCGCAATCAGGCAACGGGACATCGGTATACACCAAGACACTTTTTTATTAACCGACTAAAATTATGCCATTTTGCATCATTCTGACATATTGGAACAATAAAATTGCAAGTTATTTGTTCTGAAAAGTGTGACTCACTAATAAAGTGGAACAAAGTTGAGTGAAAGATAGAAGAGATTAGGAATATAAAAAAAACTCAAAAGTCACGAAAGTGCTTTCCTTAGGCATTGCAAAGAGCATCGCCGGAGGAAGTTTGGAGAAGCAAATTTTAAATGAAATAACACGCGGCTATGACATGAGAGTACGTCCTCCAGCCACTAATCTCTCCGGTAAGAAAACACTCATGAATTAGTTATCTTCTTCTAGTGTGTACCTCAAAATTTACCTTGCGTTTTCCACAATTTTTTTAA
>CALZFC010000127.1:480000-502500 GCA_945643635.1 Allodiplogaster sudhausi
GTTTCGTTCGTTTATTGTTCTTTAAGAGTACAAAAAACTCATTTTCCCACACATTGAAAAGTTTGTTCCGAACATTTTTTTTCCTTGTTCATTTGTTATTACCTATTCCACGTTTATTATTTTTCTTAACTTTGAAAGCAGGATAATACAATTCAAAAGATTTTAAATATAAATAATGCGTTGTTTAGAAAATCGGTACGCACTCTTCCCCTGACTTCCTACCGGAGCTGGAAGACATCGCATCTCCGCGCAGACCGCGCTTCTGCCATCTGAAGCTGCCGCAGACTTGCGAAGGTTCGTTATGTTTATATACATTGTCTAGTCTTCAATTCTAGGGTAACGTGGTTAGAAATTTGTAGTTGTTATTATCAGGGAATAGAAGCCACTGTCGATGATCCTAAATATTAGCAAGGTTTGTTAGCTGTTTCTGCCCATCTGTCCCTCAGGATGATGCCCAAAATTAGGAATTATTCTGTGAAATCGACAATACCTTTTTATACCCTATCGGTTATGTAGTTAATTCAATTTCTGGGCAAGTTTCTTTTGTTTTCCAGAAAAAAAACCGTAATCAAACCAGCTCTGTATAACTTATTTAAAATAAGCGAAACTGTTCTTTTCTTGTTTCTTTCTTTTCTTTTCTAAGAAGTACCGTAACCCAACTCGATGTGTATATTTTAAAAAAAGAAAATAAATTTTGGTACGACGAATAATTAATGCTTCTTTTTTGCTCAACATTTTATACAGGATTACCATTGTATATTCTGAACTGAAATATTTCCAAATGTAAGTTTTTTCCAGGTCTCCAACAACACGCCGTCAACCACACTGATCGGAAGCCGTTCCGGTGCGACATTTGCAGCAAGGTGGGATATGATTTAACTTATTTTTTTTAAATATTTAACATACCGTACTCTCGTCCTTAAACTTATCGAGTATTGGAATACTGTTGGTGCAAGTGAAAAGTTACTTGAAACCTTGAGATGCTTTTGTAAGTGCTTTATGTGACTTACAATTACAATTATCGAAGCTGTAGTTGCTATTGATTAGCGAAGTTACGCTAAGTTTAGAGAATGTAAGCTTATATCTTTTGACTTTTAAATTATATTCAAAGGTATTTATTTTCTCCCATTTCTGGGAAACTGTTCTTGATTTTCAGGAGAGTTGCCCAGAACCGTAACCTTACGAAATTTGAGCGAATTAATTCGCGAATCCGTACCAATGATTTATTTTAAATGGAAAGTGATAAATTTCTGGACAAGTTTAATTTCTTAAAGGTACCGTATCCCAATCTGTTCTGTATGTGTCTGTGCAAGTAAATTCCTTGAAGTAATTGAGAATAAGCGATTGCGTTCCTATTCAAAAGAGTAAGTTTTTTGAGTGGATTTTTCTGGGCACCTTTATGTTTACTATAAACTACCGTAACCCAACCAGTAGTTACAACTGATTGAAAATAAGCGAATCGCTCCATTGTAAGAGTGTTATTTGAAAGTTTTTACAAAGTATTTTTTTCTGGGCAACTCTTTTGTTTACTATGAACTACTGTAACACAACCCACTGGTTACAACGAATTGAGAATTAACGAATTGCACAAATGCAAACGTGTGATTTGTATTTTTCTGTTACAAAGTTGGTTTTTAATTACGTTACAATATCCAATATTTGTTAAGCATGTTATATGCTTAAGAATATTCATACAGAAAAAAAATTCATTATTAAGAGAAAACAATATAGTTATGGAAGAAAGTTTTAGACGAAAAAAGGAATACAAGGCTGCAAGAACTATAGAAAGAAAGAGCACATAGAAAGATAACATTGAATGTTAATATCTAATGAAAAAGGAAAACAACAAATTACAGTTTAGAATCTTAACGATGCGTTGTCCAGCGGACGTCTGCGAGGAGGAGCTTCCTACATTGGCCCACTTAAAACGGCATTGTCAACAGTCACACCTTGGAGAAAATCAATATCACTGCCGCTTTTGCTCATCTGAGTTCGGACGATTTCAAGCATGGCGGGTTCACTTGAGCCAACAACGTGAGTAGTAATTTAAACAAGTAATAACAGTACCTCACTATTGAACATCGCAAGTCTTCTCTTCAGATCCTGCTCTGATGAGGGGTCTTTATTCCGACAGCAGCGATAGCGATGGTGCAATGGATGTGGATGTTGCTGACAATGGCAACATGGATGCCTCGTCTCTTCAAGAGGATGTTGAGGAGTTGGACGGCGACATATCTGCAACTGAGCTGGAGGAGGAGGACGATGAGAATGACGACTCGGAAGCGCTCGAAGCTGATGATTCGACCAACTTCTGCGAAACGATTAGAGCCGAGATCCTCACCTCCACAAGCCGAATTGGAATAACAGAGTCGGAAACGGATAAAATGGTGGATCTGATTCGCCGTATCGCTAAGAACGTTCGAGCCATGAACGACTCCCATTTCGATCAGTTTATGGCGACACTGAACACCGTTGCTACATCATACAGAAGGAAGGCTGCGCTTCGACAAGAACAGGACTACATTGAACCTTTGCCTCGACAAATGGGGACGATGACTGTCCCCGTACGCGACTTGGATGGGAAGCAGAGTCGTGTCGATCGACCGTGCAAGTTCTACATTGTCCCACTGAAGGATTCGATAGAAGCGGCCTTTCGGAACGTGGAATTTCAACAGGTTTATCGCTATTTTGTGTTACATTGAAGTATATAGAATCTGTATGCTTTTCAGGTGTTAGAAATGGAGCCATTCGGAAGGGGGAATTTCCTGTCTCCACTGGACGGGCAACGGTTTCGTGACGCTACCTCCAGAACGAAGAAACCACTACTTCCGATTGTGGTATACCTCGATGACGTTTGCCCTGGAAGTGGTCTACGAAAGGCGTCGTCTATCCACTCTCAAACCATGATGTTCTTCACTTTTTCCGGACTGAGACGGCATGCTTCGTGTCTACATAAATGGAAGTAAGTGTCAAAATGCTAAAATAAAAAAAGCAGTTCTTCAAGTAAATGCTTTAGGTTTCTCTACGCGACATCGTACGGGTCTGATCACAAGGCTTATGGCTACAAGCCTCTTCTAGAAAGCTTCAAGGTAAAATGAATGCTCATATCTTAGATTCATGAATTTTCAGTTGATGTTGAAGATGCTAACCCTTGTGAGAGAGAAGTCGACAAAGATCGCGATCTTGAAGAGCTTGGAGGTAAATCATACTCAGATTGTAAGCGCAGCTAGTAATTCATTTAATTTACTTAGCGATTTCTCATCCCTCGACACCTCAAGTTCGCTCGGAGTCACCGTTGGTCAGAACTCCCTCGGCAGTTCCAGATCGGACGATGTACACAGGCAGGCCTTTAAATTTCTGTTTAGTAAACTGCACTTTTGTCTGTTGTATCCTTTAGTATGCAAGCAAAACTCGGCGCAAGCAGATTTCTAATTAATTTTCCTTTTAAACAAGTAAACGTATGCGTTTAAGACCCCTTCTACCATCGTCTGAACCAGCGCCTTTTGAAATGCAGCTTTGAGAAGTTATTGGTTGGCAAGCAAGGAGCTCCATTCCTCAAGAGGCTACAAGAGAAGCTGAGAAAAAGAGAGGGAAGCTGAACAAGAGAAGAAACAAGAAACAAGAGAAGCTGAACAAGAAACAAGAGAAGCTGAGAAAAAGAGAGGGAGAGATCAAGAGAAGAAGAGAGAAGCAAAGGAAGAAAGATGGAGAAAACAAGAGAAGCTGAGAGAAAGAGAGGGAGAAAACAAGAGAAGAAGAGAGAAGCAAAGGAAGAAAGATGGAGAAAACAAGAGAAGCTGAGAAAAAGAGAGGGAGAGATCAAGAGAAGAAGAGAGAAGCAAAGGAAGAAAGATGGAGAAAACAAGAGAAGCTGAGAAAAAGAGAGGGAGAGATCAAGAGAAGAAGAGAGAAGCAAAGGAAGAAAGATGGAGAAAACAAGAGAAGCTGAAAAAGAGAGAAAGAAAGATCAAGAGAAGAAGATAGAAAGAGAAAAAAAAACATAAAAAGAGAGAAACAGAGAAAGAGAGAAGGAGAAATCAAGAGAAGTAGAAGAGAGAGAGAAACAGAGAAAGAGAGAGGGATAGATAAAGAGAAGAACAGAAAGGAAACTTGGAAAGAGGGAAAGAGAGAGAGAGAGAGATAAACAGAGAAAGAGAGGACATATCAACAGAAGAAGAGAGAGAGAAACATATATAGAAAGAATAGAAAGAAAGAGAGGCAGAAACAGCGAAAGAGAGTAGGAGGAAAGAGAGAATGGGAGAGAGAGAGAAACATATAAAGAGAGAGAGATAGAGAGGGAGAGAGAGAGAGAGAGAAACAGAGACAGAGAGAAGGAGGGAAAGAGAGAAGGAGAAGGAGAGAGTAAGCGGAGAAAGAGAGAAGCAAAGAACGAGAAATGCTGACAGATTGGTTGGGTCGTCCATTCTGCTTGTGTCGGGGGGAGATTCGCGGTCTTCCGCCATTCGAATGGGCCGCGCCAATTCGCGATTTCGGACTGCAGAGCCAGCGGATCCGGTCGAGGCAGATCAGCATGGCAGGAACGAAGACGAGGCCGTGCAGGTTGCAGAGAACCACGCAGATGATCATGATTCTGACGAAGACCTGGAGAGAGAGAGAAAGAGCGATAGAGAAAGAGAGCGAGAGATAGAGAGAGACAGAGGAAAAAGAGTTAGAGAGGGGAAAAATGGAGGGATAAAGAGTGTGTGATAGAGAGGGAGAGAGATGAGAGAGAAAGGAGGCGTTCTCAAGGAACCTCAGCCATATAGATGTCGACGAATAACAAGCTAGAGACGCAGAGAATGGTAGAGAGCGCTGCTTGCATGGCAGGGAAGGCCACTGAAGACAGGCAGACCGCCAGACGGTCAGAGGGCGAAGAAGACGAACCATATTCTATTGCTGCAAGTCATCTAATCATTTCCCCCTTATGAGAGAGAAAGGAGCAGTCTGACAAGCTTGGTAGTAGTGATAGGAGACATGAGCAGGGATGTCGACTGAGAAGCCGATGGAAATGATCATCGCAGCCATGCTAATCGGGTCCAGATCCAGTCCCATCCACGAGATACAACCAAGGATACCTGAATGAGAAGAAGTGAGTTGAAGGGTGGGCCAGACAAGGAGACTTGACCTGCACAAATGGAAAGGACTGAAAGAGATGCGATGGCCACAGTGAAAAGGTTATTCAGGAACACAAAGCACACTCCAGCCATGCAGATCAGGGTCCCGACAACGGACTGCAATCATTCCCTTTCTTCTCACGTTAAGGCCAGTTCATAGTTCGGTGTCGATTTCATGTTAAATCATGCAATGTCGAACCTCATCTTTCTACATCTATGTATATATGTACATACATATGTATGTACATACACATGTAGAGCTGTAAAAATCAGGCCACCATGTATATGAAATAAATATGAACGAAAGATTTGTAGAATAAAGGGTAAACAGTGCCTGCCAAGTGTCGGTAGTCATATTGTCAATCAAGTCGAGGTACACTCCGTCCTCGTGGTAGACACTCACACCGAAGTCCCTTCATTTGCTTGGATAATTCTTTCTAGCGGTTTTAATTCCAAGAAACGAATAGGAATGTGAGAGATGAAAGCAGGAAAAGAGATATTACAGGAGAGAGAGGGAGAGAGAAATAGAGTGAGGAGGAGAGGGAACACACAGAGAGAGAGAGAGAGAGAGAGAGAGAGAGAGAGAGATAGAGCTGACTTGTAGTTGTCAACAACTCTCCGCCAGCTTTGAAGCATTCGTCCTCGTTCTCTCCAGATGACAAGTTGCTTTCCTTGAAAGCCAGAAGTGAAGAAGAACTCATCGAGTACTTGAATGCTAAAGAGATAAGATGAGACTGGAATGGGAATCGTCAGGTAGTGAAAGAGCAGAATCAACCACTCACCTGCCATCCTTGGTCGCATTTTTGGTGTGGACAAAGCCGGACCAGAAGTCGTACTCCGGCCAGTGCAAGAAGTGCTGGATGTCGTATTCGGAGTAGCGGGTTGGCATGAGTGGCTGAGGCTTCTTCTGCACTTCATCTGTCACTTCATAGTCGTCTTCCGAATCCGAGTCGTCGTTGAAGGCTCAAGTCAGTGAGGCGAGCAATGAAATAGTGAGAGATCAACTTACAAATGAGGAAAGTCTCGTAGTCTCGCATGAAGTAATTCGTGCCATCTGGACCCCACGAACCATTGAGACGCTCGAAATCGCGGACCATTCTGAAGAGGTTCTCATGGTTGGCGTGGATGTGTGGATGTCAAGGGGGGGGGCTCACTCATTCATTCTCTTGAGCCTCGCCGGGTCAGAGAAGTTGCCAGGCTTCTTAATGAAGACAGTGGCCATGGAATAGAAGGGCACCACGTGCTCCACTCGGAGGTCGTCCAGTTCCCGTAGAGGGGAGTCGTGGGCGAAGAGCTTCTGAGGAGACAACGAGATGTTGATGCGGGTGATGCCCTGTAAGATGTCTTCTTTCCTTCTTTCTCCTCACTTCCAGACTAACCCAGATGGCCATGAAGAGGTAGAGGAAGTACAGGAAAATGACGCTGAGAGACACGCAGGGAGTGGACATCGCATCCACATAGCGGTGCTCCATCTCGCTGATCACTGGCTTCGTTGCCTCGTGGAACTTGGACTCCTGCCTCTACAAAGAGAGAAGGATATGACAGAGGGAAGAGCCAAAGAGAAAAGTCTGACACAGAGGGAAGAGCCAAAGAGAAGAGTCTGACACAGAGGGAAGAGCCAAAGAGAAGAGTCTGACACAGAGGGAAGAGCCAAAGAGAAGAGTCTGACACAGAGGGAAGAGCCAAAGAGAAGAGTCTGACACAGAGGGAAGAGCCAAAGAGAAGAGTCTGACACAGAGGGAAGAGCCAAAGAGAAGAGTCTGACACAGAGGGAAGAGCCAAAGAGAAGAGTCTGACACAGAGGGAAGAGCCAAAGAGAAGAGTCTGACACAGAGGGAAGAGCCAAAGAGAAGAGTCTGACACAGAGGGAAGAGCCAAAGAGAAGAGTCTGACACAGAGGGAAGAGCCAAAGAGAAGAGTCTGACACAGAGGGAAGAGCCAAAGAGAAGAGTCTGACACAGAGGGAAGAGCCAAAGAGAAGAGTCTGACACAGAGGGAAGAGCCAAAGAGAAGAGTCTGACACAGAGGGAAGAGCCAAAGAGAAGAGTCTGACACAGAGGGAAGAGCCAAAGAGAAGAGTCTGACACAGAGGGAAGAGCCAAAGAGAAGAGTCTGACACAGAGGGAAGAGCCAAAGAGAAGAGTCTGACACAGAGGGAAGAGCCAAAGAGAAGAGTCTGACACAGAGGGAAGAGCCAAAGAGAAGAGTCTGACACAGAGGGAAGAGCCAAAGAGAAGAGTCTGACACAGAGGGAAGAGCCAAAGAGAAGAGTCTGACACAGAGGGAAGAGCCAAAGAGAAGAGTCTGACACAGAGGGAAGAGCCAAAGAGAAGAGTCTGACACAGAGGGAAGAGCCAAAGAGAAGAGTCTGACACAGAGGGAAGAGCCAAAGAGAAGAGTCTGACACAGAGGGAAGAGCCAAAGAGAAGAGTCTGACACAGAGGGAAGAGCCAAAGAGAAGAGTCTGACACAGAGGGAAGAGCCAAAGAGAAGAGTCTGACACAGAGGGAAGAGCCAAAGAGAAGAGTCTGACACAGAGGGAAGAGCCAAAGAGAAGAGTCTGACACAGAGTGTCTTGTGTGGCTGCCTCGCCATGTTCACAGTGTTCTCCGCAATGTTGATCCTCATGGAACTCGTGACGGAATCGTCTTCACTCAATTCGCGTCTTCCAACGAGAACCATGAGGCCGGTGTAGAAAGTCATCTGATAATCTATCATTATCTGTATCTGCCTATTCTAATAAGGAACAATATGTATGAATAAACATACATATTTATATACATACATATCTGTGAAAAAATGAATACTGGCCTGATATATGAAAGCAATGCACATGGACAACATGTTTCCAGTGCAGAGCAAAGTGATTTCAGGAGAAGAAGTGAAGCTGCCGACAGCATCTGCGAAGACATTCGTGAGACAAGAAATCATGATGGCAGGGCCGACCTCGGAGAGTACCTGAAGAAGAGAGGGGGAGGATTAGAGAGAAGAAGAGAGGGGGAGGATTAGAGAGAAGAAGAGAGGCGGAGGATTAGAGAGAAGAAGAGAGGGGGAGGATTGGAGAGAAGAAGAGAGGGGGAGGATTAGAGAGAAGAAGAGAGGGGGGATAAGAGAGAAGAAGAGAGGGGGAGGATTAGAGAGAAGAAGAGAGGGGGAGGATAAGAGAGAAGAAGTGAGGGGGAGGATTAGCGAGAAAAAGAGAGGGGGAGGATTAGAGAGAAGAAGAGAGGGGGAGGATTAGAGAGAAGAAGAGAGGGGGAGGATTAGAGAGAAGAAGAGAGGGGGAGGATTAGAGAGAAGAAGAGAGGGAGAGGATTAGAGAGAAGAAGAGAGGGGAGGATTAGAGAGAAGAAGAGAGGGGGAGGATTAGAGAGAAGAAGAGAGGGGGAGGATTAGAGAGAAGAAGAGAGGGGGAGGATTAGAGAGAAGAAGAGAGGGGGAGGATTAGAGAGAAGAAGAGAGGGGGAGGATTGGAGAGAGACTCCGCATCCTGAACCTCTCCCATCCTTCGACCGACTGAATCCCCTCTGGATGGCCGCTCTTTCGAGTGTTTCGTCACTCTCTGCCATTCGTGGATCATCAAGTACGAGCTGTCCACTCCTAAATATTATCTGTGCCACTCGAAATAAACAGAAGAACAAGGAACCGATGGAGAGGACGAGGAAGGGAATGACACAGAGGATCGAGGCGAAACGGAGACCGAACATGAACATCAACGATAGGGCAGTCGCCGTCGCCAGCAGAGGGGTTATACACGCAGTGATGGCCAGTGCAATCTGGACACTCTCCTCATCTCTCTGTCTCTACTTCCCTCCACACTCTCCTCATCTCTCTGTCTCTACTTCCCTCCACACTCTCCTCATCTCTCTGTCTCTACTTCCCTCCACACTCTCCTCATCTCTCTGTCTCTACTTCCCTCCACACTCTCCTCATCTCTCTGTCTCTACTTCCCTCCACACTCTCCTCATCTCTCTGTCTCTACTTCCCTCCACACTCTCCTCATCTCTCTGTCTCTACTTCCCTCCACACTCTGCTCATCTCTCTGTCTCTACTTCCCTCCACACTCTCCTCATCTCTCTGTCTCTACTTCCCTCCACACTCTATTCATCTCTCTGTCTCTACTTCCCTAAACACTCTCCTCATCTCTCTGTCTCTACTTCCCTCCACACTCTCCTCATCTCTCTGTCTCTACTTCCCTCCACACTCTCCTCATCTCTCTGTCTCTACTTCCCTCCACACTCTCCTCATCTCTCTGTCTCTACTTCCCTCCACACTCTCCTCATCTCTCTGTCTCTACTTCCCTCCACACTCTCCTCATCTCTCTGTCTCTACTTCCCTCCACACTCTCCTCATCTCTCTGTCTCTACTTCCCTCCACACTCTCCTCATCTCTCTGTCTCTACTTCCCTCCACACTCTATTCATCTCTCTGTCTCTACTTCCCTCCACACTCTCCTCATCTCTCTGTCTCTACTTCCCTCCACACTCTATTCATCTCTCTGTCTCTACTTCCCTAAACACTCTCCTCATCTCTCTGTCTCTACTTCCCTCCACACTCTCCTCATCTCTCTGTCTCTACTTCCCTCCACACTCTCCTCATCTCTCTGTCTCTACTTCCCTCCACACTCTCCTCATCTCTCTGTCTCTACTTCCCTCCACACTCTCCTCATCTCTCTGTCTCTACTTCCCTCCACACTCTCCTCATCTCTCTGTCTCTACTTCCCTCCACACTCTCCTCATCTCTCTGTCTCTACTTCCCACCACACTCTCCTCATCTCTCTGTCTCTACTTCCCTCCACACTCTCCTCATCTCTCTGTCTCTACTTCCCACCACACTCTCCTCATCTCTCTGTCTCTACTTCCCTCCACACTCTCCTCATCTCTCTGTCTCTACTTCCCTTCACACTCTCCTCATCTCTCTGTCTCTACACACAGAGAAGAAAGTTACCGCGGTGGTAACAATTACGCGGAACAATTTGTTAACAAATCGCAACGGAGCAATATTGTTTCGCCCCGCGAACTTTTAGTTGTTCCGTTTAAAAGTTACCAGCGCGGTAACAAGTGAAAGGAACAAATTGCTCCCACCCATGGAACAGAAAAGTTCGCTAGTGCTATCCCCGGCTAGGCACCCCCCCCCTCATTCAATCGATTGATTTTCTTTCTTTCTTGGCTGCACGTTCCAATTCAGAACTTCAGGTTGAATGTCAATAAAATGTCGCAAGATTGACGTGTGTTAAATCTTTTTTAATTAAATTTATGTCAGTAACAAGAAAACACTGTAAAACAAACAGAAAAACAGCAACAACGATGTCAACATGGAATAAATTTCCGCAACATGCAACGGAAAAATGAACTCGTAAAAGAAGAAAGGCAATTCGGAGATATAGATTTTCTATAGATTTCTTTCATCTACCAATACTCTACAAAGTTCTTAAAAATATTGTGGCAATAATAGTGAAACAAATAAGAACAATGAAAGCAATGCTACATACCTACTAGTGCATGGAATTTGATTTCAATGTCAATACAGATGAGGCAAGGAATAAAGAAAGAATGCAACTGGTTGTCATCCAAAGAAAGTAGCCAATATGAAATCGCCTTTTGGCAAGGAATATACTAGATCGGAAAGGAATTAGAAAAAAAACCTGTACTAATAAGATCTAAACACTAAATTGATTATAGGCGAAGCCTCAACAAGAACATGGATACGATGGAAGTGAGTTGGCGTTTTCGACGTCGAGATCAGCGTCCGTGATGTTCTGAAGGATCTCCGCCAGGGCTGCTACACTCGAGCCGAGGGACGTAGTCATACAGGCAACCATTGGAGAGAGGCACCCGCGGTAGTGACGGAGGATGTGCTGAGTTAACTGAAGAGGAACTTCTTCTTTGCTTAAATAATAATAAAAAGTACCACTAATAGAAGAATGCTTCATAAAATAACTTGGGAAGTAAAGCAGTCATTTAACCTTTTAGCTTGATATAATTTTTTACGTAAGCTCTTGCAAGTATAACTGAAACCTATTGAAGAAATGGTTCATGTTCCCAGTTCACTTGTATTCTCCATCTAAAATAACACAAATGACATGGTTTACTAGTAGTTTGGAGCCAAAAGGCCATATACCGTATACATACAGTAACCCAAGAATATGATGAAGCTAAAAAATTACGTAGAAAATGATTGAATAGTATCGAAAGAAGGAACAAAAGAAAGAGGGAGAGAAAGAAATGAAAGAAACTAACTGAATGCTTGCAGATGACCGCCCTTCGTAAAGTGGATTCTTGATACGTCCAGTCATGAGGAGGAAGACTCCGTTGCACGGGGATAGGCCATTGGGGAGAGGCGAGACAACACGGAGGCTGAAACAGCGGATTTACTAGAGCAAATAGAACTGCCCTAATTAAGTAAAACGAATGAAATCGTGAAGAGATCGACCTTGAAAATAGAAAAAGGGGCATAGTCTGAATAGGGATGATAGCAACATTAAAGATAAGATCTGGAGTGAGTCTCTTCGCAGGGTCAGCCAGGCGAACTCCAAAGGCGAGCAGACCGGCCCTTCCGGCAGCGTCCTGTCACTTATGGAGGGAGGAATCCGGCGAGTGAACTCGCACCCGGAAGTGCTTGTGCGCTGATGCGAGATCTGAAACCATCAAGAAATCGATCAACAAAATTATATTCGGCTCGCCTCCGCTAAGCGAATTATTCAGCTTACATTTCTATTTTTTAACCAGAGCTCCCCATGGCCTAAAACCCCCCTATGCACGGTATGGGGTCGATTATAAAAAAAATTATAATTCCCTCCCTCCCAACAAGGATAGCACCCTATGAAAAAAACGTTTGATCAAAATCAAACCTGTGACTACAGTCAGATGTCGACGCGGAACAGCTCCCGCCGACGCTGCTCGGCACCCTTCTTGTGGGACAACAAACCTATCTGAAAGTAAAAAAAAATTAATGCTCATCGTCAGATTCATATTAATGCGCTAGAAAACCAAGTAAGTAAGAAAAAGGGTACTATTCAGTTACTCCTGCTCCAGCAAAATTTTTTTTTTCAAAAATTTTTTTTCTCCAAATTCACTCCAGGGGGGTTTATGAGTACGAGAAACACGAATATAACAACCGTTTTGCATAATTCCGTCGAAAAAAAAAGTTATGACAATTTGTCATCAAAATATGTTTTTCACTCCAAGCTGCTTATAAATCGCTACACTGGGGTTTCTTGACGCGGGGAATACGAATATAACGTTTATATAGCGTGATTTTAAAGATGTAGCTAGACAAACAACAACAACCGACAACGTCAGTAACAACAAGAGAGCTACAACAACAACGACCGAGACAAATTTTAAGGTGGATAGAGATCAGCCACTTGCTTCCAGAAGTTGTAGAACACCTCATTAGGTTGTCCGAACTGTTCCTTCCACAGGAACTCACTCAGGTAATCCTCATAGCGAGCGTTGTTTATACCGTACTTCTTCTTGGCCCCACTCTTCAACTTCTGCCAGTGACTCTCTATCGTTTGCGTGTGAGCACCGGAACGAGGGTCAACAAAATTCAGCTGGTGGTTTACGGTAAAGTGCTGGAAACCCTGGGGCAATGAGGCAATGTTGGCATAGGCGCGCCAACAGTCCGAATGGATGGTAGTTCCAGGCCTTATGTGGGTAGTAATGAGATCAATGAGAGTGGCGGCGTCCCTCTTTTTCACCAATTTCAGGAAGGATCTCCCGCTGCCTCTTTCGATTCCGCCAAAGAGCCATTGGTGCCTCCGCACATACCGACCTTTGTTATACTTTCGCTTGGCGACGAGAGTTTCATCGATCTCAACTATGCATCCAGGTCCCCCTAGGACAGGTTGGTTCCCCTTGTAGAACTCGGCCCAGACATCACGAAAGTACTGTTCCCATTGGACGAGGCCATTTGGGGAGATGCCGAGCTCGAACTCCTTGTTCGTGAAGAGGCCAAGATCCTGCGTCCAGAAGTAGGAATGCAGCAGTATCTTATCAATCGGAAGATGGCTCTTCTCGAAGAAGCTTCCTAAAGGACCAGGGATTCACCAAAGATCTCCCCCCCCCTCTCTCTCTCCCTCTTTCTCTCTCTCTCCCCCCCCCCCCCCTCTTTCTCTCCCTCTTTCTCTCTCCTTCACTCTCTCCTAGGGAACGATGCCGTTCTAATCGGAAAGGTTCAGTCAACCTTTTCTGGCAGAGACGAACGGCATCGTTCCCTTGTCGGATCGACACGCTCTACGGTAGCACACAAATCCGTCGTCCTTTTCGGTGAACCGCTCGGTCATTCCGCCCTGGCAAATGGGGCAGCAGGGTACGTGAAGTATGCCCATGCTTTGCAGCCATCGATAGAGGTCTTCCTTGCCGGAGTCGATCATCGCGTAGAGTTCTTTTAGGGTCATTCCGGGCAGCTCATTTTGCATTTGTTGGTGATTAAGCCATTGTAAAGCCATGATGCAACTGGCCTCATTTTCTCAGACAATGACAGCATATTTTAAACCGTGGGAACAGATTTAAGGATAAGTCCTCACTTTCCCACGCTCTATGCGAGAGGGAGAGTCCGCGGTAGGTAAGCCACGCCCACAAGTTTCCCACGCTCATGGTCAAGAAGGCAAGTCCTGGGCCTTCTTCAGAGCTCCTGTACTTTTTTATAACGACATAGTCACGCTATATAAACGTTATATTCGTATTCCCCGCGTCAAGAAACCCCAGTGTAGCGATTTATAAGCAGCTTGGAGTGAAAAACATATTTTGATGACAAATTGTCATAACTTTTTTTTTCGACGGAATTATGCAAAAAGGTTGTTATATTCGTGTTTCTCGTACTCATAAACCCCCCTGGAGTGAATTTGGAGAAAAAAAATTTTTGAAAAAAAAAATTTTGCTGGAGCAGGAGTAACTGAATAGTACCAGAAAAAGTCTTCAAGAACCACTTAAAACGCTTCATTTCAAAAAAGATGTATAAAAAACCAACCAGAAACAAGGGAGTGCGTTGCCAGGGAACTGCTCGGTGGCCGTCTTGAACAAGTTAACGTCGACGCCGTCTTGTTAAACTTCGTCCGCTTGCTTTTCTCGAGACGACGAAAACTGAATGAAAGCGAAAGAAATTTGCAAAACAAACATTAATCTGACATGTAAAACTAATGCAAGCAACAATGTATTCCCAAAAAATTCATGCTACTGCATGTTTGACCATATTTCTTCCCCGTTGAACTAGAGTTCGAGATTTAGATTCAACGGACTGGTTAAAAAAATCGGAACAATGGTAACTTTTCAAAGTTCGAGCACGGTGACGAACAAATTGTTACATGGGTGGGAACATGAGCCCCGCGAACTTTTAATGTCCGAACTTTTTTTGTAACAATCGCGACCGAACTTTCAAAGTCCGAACTTTTCTTCTCTGTGTGTACTTCCCTCCACACTCTCCTCATCTCTCTGTCTCTACTTCCCTCCACACTCTCCTCATCTCTCTGTCTCTACTTCCCTCCACACTCTCCTCATCTCTCTGTCTCTACTTCCCTCCACACTCTCATCATCTCTCTGTCTCTACTTCCCTCCACACTCTCCTCATCTCTCTGTCTCTACTTCCCTCCACACTCTCCTCATCTCTCTGTCTCTACTTCCCTCCACACTCTCCTCATCTCTCTGTCTCTACTTCCCTCCACACTCTCCTCATCTCTCTGTCTCTACTTCCCTCCACACTCTCCTCATCTCTCTGTCTCTACTTCCCTCCACACTCTCCTCATCTCTCTGTCTCTACTTCCCTCCACACTATCCTCATGTCTCTGTCTCTACTTCCCTCCACACTCTCCTCATCTCTCTGTCTCTACTTCCCTCCACACTCTCATCATCTCTCTGTCTCTACTTCCCTCCACACTCTCATCATCTCTCTGTCTCTACTTCCCTCCACACTCTCATCATCTCTCTGCCTCTACTTCCCTCCACACTCTCCTCATCTCTCTGTCTCTACTTCCCTCCACACTCTCCTCATCTCTCTGTCTCTACTTCCCTCCACACTCTCCTCATCTCTCTGTCTCTACTTCCCTCCACACTCTCCTCATCTCTCTGTCTCTACTTCCCTCCACACTCTCATCATCTCTCTGTCTCTACTTCCCTCCACACTCTCATCATCTCTCTGTCTCTACTTCCCTCCACACTCTCATCATCTCTCTGCCTCTACTTCCCTCCACACTCTCCTCATCTCTCTGTCTCTACTTCCCTCCACACTCTCCTCATCTCTCTGTCTCTACTTCCCTCCACACTCTCCTCATCTCTCTGTCTCTACTTCCCTCCACACTCTCCTCATCTCTCTGTCTCTACTTCCCTCCACACTATCCTCATGTCTCTGTCTCTACTTCCCTCCACACTCTCCTCATCTCTCTGTCTCTACTTCCCTCCACACTCTCCTCATCTCTCTGTCTCTACTTCCCTCCACACTCTCCTCATCTCTCTGTCTCTATTTCCCTCCACACTCTCCTCATCTCTCTGTCTCTACTTCCCTCCACACTCTCCTCATCTCTCTGTCTCTACTTCCCTCCACACTCTCCTCATCTCTCTGTCTCTACTTCCCTCCACACTCTCATCATCTCTCTGTCTCTACTTCCCTCCACACTCTCATCATCTCTCTGTCTCTACTTCCCTCCACACTCTCCTCATCTCTCTGTCTCTACTTCCCTCCACACTCTCCTCATCTCTCTGTCTCTACTTCCCTCCACACTCTCCTCATCTCTCTGTCTCTACTTCCCTCCACACTCTCCTCATCTCTCTGTCTCTACTTCCCTCCACACTCTCCTCATCTCTCTGTCTCTACTTCCCTCCACACTCTCCTCATCTCTCTGTCTCTACTTCCCTCCACACTCTCCTCATCTCTCTGTCTCTACTTCCCTCCACACTCTCCTCATCTCTCTGTCTCTACTTCCCTCCACACTCTCCTCATCTCTCTGTCTCTACTTCCCTCCACACTCTCCTCATCTCTCTGTCTCTACTTCCCTCCACACTCTCCTCATCTCTCTGTCTCTACTTCCCTCCACACTATCCTCATGTCTCTGTCTCTACTTCCCTCCACACTCTCCTCATCTCTCTGTCTCTACTTCCCTCCACACTCTCATCATCTCTCTGTCTCTACTTCCCTCCACACTCTCATCATCTCTCTGTCTCTACTTCCCTCCACACTCTCATCATCTCTCTGCCTCTACTTCCCTCCACACTCTCCTCATCTCTCTGTCTCTACTTCCCTCCACACTCTCCTCATCTCTCTGTCTCTACTTCCCTCCACACTCTCCTCATCTCTCTGTCTCTACTTCCCTCCACACTCTCCTCATCTCTCTGTCTCTACTTCCCTCCACACTATCCTCATGTCTCTGTCTCTACTTCCCTCCACACTCTCCTCATCTCTCTGTCTCTACTTCCCTCCACACTCTCCTCATCTCTCTGTCTCTACTTCCCTCCACACTCTCCTCATCTCTCTGTCTCTATTTCCCTCCACACTCTCCTCATCTCTCTGTCTCTACTTCCCTCCACACTCTCCTCATCTCTCTGTCTCTACTTCCCTCCACACTCTCATCATCTCTCTGCCTCTACTTCCCTCCACACTCTCATCATCTCTCTGTCTCTACTTCCCTCCACACTCTCATCATCTCTCTGTCTCTACTTCCCTCCACACTCTCATCATCTCTCTGCCTCTACTTCCCTCCACACTCTCCTCATCTCTCTGCCTCTACTTCCCTCCACACTCTCCTCATCTCTCTGTCTCTACTTCCCTCCACACTCTCCTCATCTCTCTGTCTCTACTTCCCTCCACACTCTCCTCATCTCTCTGTCTCTACTTCCCTCCACACTCTCCTCATCTCTCTGTCTCTACTTCCCTCCACACTATCCTCATGTCTCTGTCTCTACTTCCCTCCACACTCTCCTCATCTCTCTGTCTCTACTTCCCTCCACACTCTCCTCATCTCTCTGTCTCTACTTCCCTCCACACTCTCCTCATCTCTCTGTCTCTATTTCCCTCCACACTCTCCTCATCTCTCTGTCTCTACTTCCCTCCACACTCTCCTCATCTCTCTGTCTCTACTTCCCTCCACACTCTCATCATCTCTCTGCCTCTACTTCCCTCCACACTCTCATCATCTCTCTGCCTCTACTTCCCTCCACACTCTCCTCATCTCTCTGTCTCTACTTCCCTCCACACTCTCATCATCTCTCTGTCTCTACTTCCCTCCACACTCTCCTCATCTCTCTGTCTCTACTTCCCTCCACACTATCCTCATGTCTCTGTCTCTACTTCCCTCCACACTCTCCTCATCTCTCTGTCTCTACTTCCCTCCACACTCTCATCATCTCTCTGTCTCTACTTCCCTCCACACTATCCTCATGTCTCTGTCTCTACTTCCCTCCACACTCTCCTCATCTCTCTGTCTCTACTTCCCTCCACACTCTCATCATCTCTCTGTCTCTACTTCCCTCCACACTCTCATCATCTCTCTGTCTCTACTTCCCTCCACACTCTCATCATCTCTCTGCCTCTACTTCCCTCCACACTCTCCTCATCTCTCTGTCTCTACTTCCCTCCACACTCTCCTCATCTCTCTGTCTCTACTTCCCTCCACACTCTCCTCATCTCTCTGTCTCTACTTCCCTCCACACTCTCCTCATCTCTCTGTCTCTACTTCCCTCCACACTCTCCTCATCTCTCTGTCTCTACTTCCCTCCACACTCTCCTCATCTCTCTGTCTCTACTTCCCTCCACACTCTCCTCATCTCTCTGTCTCTACTTCCCTCCACACTCTCCTCATCTCTCTGTCTCTACTTCCCTCCACACTCTCCTCATCTCTCTGTCTCTACTTCCCTCCACACTCTCCTCATCTCTCTGTCTCTACTTCCCTCCACACTCTCCTCATCTCTCTGTCTCTACTTCCCTCCACACTCTCCTCATCTCTCTGTCTCTACTTCCCTCCACACTCTCCTCATCTCTCTGTCTCTACTTCCCTCCACACTCTCCTCATCTCTCTGTCTCTACTTCCCTCCACACTCTCCTCATCTCTCTGTCTCTACTTCCCTCCACACTCTCCTCATCTCTCTGTCTCTACTTCCCTCCACACTCTCCTCATCTCTCTGTCTCTACTTCCCTCCACACTCTCCTCATCTCTCTGTCTCTACTTCCCTCCACACTCTCCTCATCTCTCTGTCTCTACTTCCCTCCACACTATCCTCATGTCTCTGTCTCTACTTCCCTCCACACTCTCCTCATCTCTCTGTCTCTACTTCCCTCCACACTCTCATCATCTCTCTGTCTCTACTTCCCTCCACACTCTCATCATCTCTCTGTCTCTACTTCCCTCCACACTCTCATCATCTCTCTGCCTCTACTTCCCTCCACACTCTCCTCATCTCTCTGTCTCTACTTCCCTCCACACTCTCCTCATCTCTCTGTCTCTACTTCCCTCCACACTCTCCTCATCTCTCTGTCTCTACTTCCCTCCACACTCTCCTCATCTCTCTGTCTCTACTTCCCTCCACACTCTCCTCATCTCTCTGTCTCTACTTCCCTCCACACTATCCTCATGTCTCTGTCTCTACTTCCCTCCACACTCTCCTCATCTCTCTGTCTCTACTTCCCTCCACACTCTCCTCATCTCTCTGTCTCTACTTCCCTCCACACTCTCCTCATCTCTCTGTCTCTATTTCCCTCCACACTCTCCTCATCTCTCTGTCTCTACTTCCCTCCACACTCTCCTCATCTCTCTGTCTCTACTTCCCTCCACACTCTCATCATCTCTCTGCCTCTACTTCCCTCCACACTCTCATCATCTCTCTGCCTCTACTTCCCTCCACACTCTCCTCATCTCTCTGTCTCTACTTCCCTCCACACTCTCATCATCTCTCTGCCTCTACTTCCCTCCACACTCTCCTCATCTCTCTGTCTCTACTTCCCTCCACACTCTCCTCATCTCTCTGCCTCTACTTCCCTCCACACTCTCCTCATCTCTCTGTCTCTACTTCCCTCCACACTCTCCTCATCTCTCTGTCTCTACTTCCCTCCACACTCTCCTCATCTCTCTGTCTCTACTTCCCTCCACACTCTCCTCATCTCTCTGTCTCTACTTCCCTCCACACTCTCCTCATCTCTCTGTCTCTACTTCCCACCACACTCTCCTCATCTCTCTGTCTCTACTTCCCTCCACACTCTCCTCATCTCTCTGTCTCTACTTCCCTCCACACTCTCATCATCTCTCTGCCTCTACTTCCCTCCACACTCTCCTCATCTCTCTGTCTCTACTTCCCTCCACACTCTCCTCATCTCTCTGTCTCTACTTCCCTCCACACTCTCCTCATCTCTCTGTCTCTACTTCCCTCCACACTCTCTTCATCTCTCTGCCTCTACTTCCCTCCACACTCTCCTCATCTCTCTGTCACTCATATCCTCCACACTCTCTTCATTACTCTCCCTCTCTCTGTCTCCTCTACTGAACCCAATGTACTTTCTCATAGAAGGTTGGTTACCTTGTAAAAGTTCTGCTGATGCATGTAAGTTGCACGGATGAGTACTGTAATGCAGGAGCAGAGACACATGATAGTGAAGCCGACCGTCTGAAAAGTCTCTTCCCTTGAAGCAAGCGAGAACTCACAAATAGATTAAAATATATCCTAAATCATTAGAAATATAAGAGACCTAACCAGATACGGCAGCAGTATCTTGCCGCCTCGCACCATCTCCTCTTCTACAAACGTTTGCGAAAGAACGTACAGCTGGAGGAGATCTGACTTGTATTCGCTGCAACGAATCGGAATGAACACATCGCACAACTTGGTGTGATGAATCTGACTTCATGAAGTATTGGACGATTCTCATCTCGTAGTCCTTGACTTTGTGGTCACTCCATCCCTTCTTCTGCTCACTCCTAATCTGCATGGCAATCATCTTCACCATCTTCAGATTCGTCATCTTTCGTCGAGGGAACTTCGGTTTCGTGTGTGAGTCCGTCTCATTAGTTGCTGTGTCCGTCTTGTCATCCGCACTTGCAAGAAGCTGCGGAGTTGGCTCGACTTCTTCCATCTCTTCATCCGAATACAACTCGATTCCGAAGAAGTTTGGCTAAAACCCTTTACTATTCTATTATTCTGATTAATTCCCGATCGCATAATTTTTCTTCAAAATTGTCTACAGCTGCATCCAATCAATCTATACACTGCAATTCGAATACTGAGTTTCTCAAGTAAAGATGCAACTTTTTCATGCTTGCTGTTACATTTCACTGGCAGGCGACAGAGAAAAGCTTTCTTTTTAGTTTTCTTTTGTCTTGAATCGCTGCAGGACAATTACTGAAGACTAAGAGTGTAATGATGAGAAATTAGCCATTTCAGCTCGCGTCTCAGAAATAAAGAGAGTGTCAGACTGTCATTGAGAGAATTTGACAAAAAAGTTATTATGCCAACTGGCTTACATCTACTGAAATTTACAAGACATCAAACAGGGGAGACAAAGAATAAGAAAGAGAAAAAAGAGAGCGAGATACGGGGAGAAAGAGAACGATTACGAAAGCGAGAGAGAATGAGAGAAAGAGAGAGAGAGCAGGCGAAAGCGAGAGCGAGAAAGAGAGAAAGAGAGAGAGAGGGAGAGAGAGAGAGAGAGAGAGGTTGAAGATGTGAAAGAGAAGGAGAACTTGTTCTCGTTTATGCCCGCAATATGTACACGGGCGCTGACAATTCAATCGTTGTGTTCTGCATCGGCATGGATACCATTCATAAATTTGTACACTTCAAAGATAGCAGAATACGTAGATAAAATATTTAAGGAGGTCACACCACACCTGAAGGCTGAAGGAAGTTCCGAAGACAGTAGAGATGGGATACAGTAACTTGATGCGAGCAGGAGAGGCTCCATCGTTTAAGATTTTCATTCCACCCTTAAATATTATTTTTAGATTTTCATGAACAAAAAAAAGAGAGCGGACATGGAATTGCTTAATCGGCTCGTTAATCAGACAGAAGCTCTTGCAGAATTCGTTGAAGTTCTCTGCCTTTCCAGTCTCGTCATTGAGAATTGTGAAGTTGTCAGTGGCAGTGACCAGGACCTGAAAGTGGGAGGAAGTGGCTGGAATGAGTGAAGGGGAGTGGCTGGGATGAGTGGCGGGGAGAACCTTGATGAACTCGTCGAGATGCTGCAGTCTGAGCATGCTGCCGTTGTCCTTGGCCACTGCGAAGATGTAAGTGGCGACGGGTGTTCCATGAGAAGCAAAGAATCGCGTGTACTCTGCCCACTCCTCGTTTGCCCTCGCTCCATACGGCGTGTAGCCAGTCACATCGTTCTCTTGTCTATAACGTTATTTCTTTATTTTCCTTTCGCAGAAATTTATATTTTTTAGTTTGTTATTTAAATTTTTATGTAACATAAATTTGTATACAAAAGTTATTTCAATCCAACAAACATAGACAATCAGACAAGGAACTAACGGCGTCAGAAGAATTTTGATGAAACTGAGAGAAGAGAGAATGAGGCAGAAGGCGATTGCTTTCCAGGGATGGCGAGCCACGACGTGGCCCCAGGCACGGAAGAGGTCGATTATGAAGCGGACAATGCGAGGAGCTGAAAAGTTTTAATCACTTCATTCATGAGGCATATCAATCAATGATATCAGAGAGAGAGAGAGAGACACCTTGCTCCTTCTCGTAGAGTTCAAGACTCCTGGCCCCAACGAGGAGAGAGGGTCTCCTGGAGTCGAGTCTTCTAGGAGGGCCTCCGTTTCCGAAGGTGTCAAGAGAAGCCTGAGGTGAGAGGGGGAGTTTCCGTGAACTCTCCCTTGGCCCTCCTTCAATGGGCACCGCTGCCTCTGCCGCCATCTTCTCTTCCCTTCACGGGTGCCTCAGCAGCGACTCCTACTTATTTCTATCCTGCTCAGGAAAGGAACAAATAAGACGACACTTGAGAACTGGACGAGTATTATTGATATCTGCAGTGCACATTTCGTCAATTTACATTAAAAAAAATACAGGGAATGACATTATCTGATGCATACGTAGCTGGATATGAACCATGAAAAGGATGATTAGGAAGACATCAAATGGAATCAACCATCCATTTCAATAGAAATGGTCAGCGCATTTAAGATTACTGGAAACGAAGTTATAGATTCACTCGTTAAAAAACGAAAACCATCTTGATTTGGGAAGAGTGCTGTTGACTGAGAGAAAGAAACGCAGACGAAGAAAGATTCAGAGACAGAGAAAGAGACAAAATTCAATTGTGATGAAAAACAGAACGGAAGATACAGATAGAAAGAGATGGAAAAGAATACTGAATGACAAATTAAAATGATAGAAATAGCATGAGAGAGTGGGATAAGGGGATAGAGAGAGTGCAAGAGGGAAAGAGGAGAGAAAGAGTGAGAGAGT